>LXHY01000124.1:0-235248 GCA_002093855.1 Fusarium praegraminearum | reverse complement strand
CGCACGCAAGTTTCGTCGTCTGAAGACCACCCCCAAGCCCGCCCAAGTGTCTTCTCCTTCAAAGCCTAAGGAAAAGGCCACTCCCAGCAAGCCTCCGTCTCCGGAACCAGATGAGATGGACATTGATGAGGATGTCAGCGAAACCGAGTCCAGTGCATCTCAGGATTCTGCAGTGATGGTATCTGAGAAGACCCCGGCGACCAAGAAGAAGTCGACTCCTATTACTCCCCACACTCCTCCACCGGATGATGAGCCGGATACCAACGAGGAGACTGGTTCCAGCGTCTCTCGTGGCAGACGGTCATCCAAAGTATCCAAGGCGAAGCGCAAGGCGCCGCCTAAGGGAGGTGATCCGGATGATGACGACAACAACGGTGATACAGAAGGTGGGGACTCTGGTGAGGATGGCGAAGCCGGTGGTAGCGGATCTAAGAGCTCCAGCACCGAAGGCCGAGGTCGATCTACCAAGAAGGGCGGAAAACGTCGGCCTAGGGGTGATAACGATGGAGATTATGAAGACCAAGGTGACGAGGACGATGATGACTTCCAAATGGTGGGGAAGAAGGAGCGGCACTACCGTCGTCGAGCGCCGTCTCCTGACTGGATTAAGGTGCTTGGCCCTGAGGACCCTGACTTTGATCCAGAAGATAAGATGTACTGTTCAAAGTGTCTCCGAAAGGCGCCTCTGAGGCGGGCTAAGAGTCCAAACCGATCACCTCTCGATCGCGCGGGTGAGATCGAGGTCAGTATCATACGCCCCCTTACCATGTACACACACTAACACCTTATAGGCTCACATAGACAAGACCAAATGCTGCCGTATCCGTAACGGTTTGGGTTCAGCAGAGCGTCTACCGAATCGCAGTGGTTGGATTCCAGCTAACAAGCTCCCTGGAACACTCACTTCCATCAAGGAGGACTTCCTAAACCGCTACCCAACCTACATGCGCACCATGTATCCCACATCCTCAAAGGACCACCGTGCTTCTGTCTGGCGTTCCGATCCCAACAACCCAACAAACGATGCATGGTTTAACGTCCCCTGGCCACCATACGAGGGCCTGCCACCCTTCCCAGGCGACTGGACAGCACCTGGTCTTCCCTGGGACGACACCCCAGGAGGTCGCCAGAGAAGAGCCTTGTACATCGGCAACCGAGTCGTCGATGAGAATTATCAGTACCAGAGCGATACTGACTCCGATGATGACCTAAAGCCGGACGTCGATGACATTCCAGAGTTTCAGAGCGATGGAAAATCATTGAAGAGACCTGCCGAAGATGATGAAGATATTTCCTCTGATGAACCGGCTCCGAAGAAGGCCAAGAAAAGTAAGACTGGTAAGTCTCGCACGCTACGCTCATAAGAAGAAGAGATGACTGACTGGAGTTTGTAGCAGCGACCAAGACGCCGAAAGCAAAGGGAACTAAGAAAACCCCTGCCCCTAAGAAAGTAGCAGCGGCTCCTTCAAAGACGACTCCCAAGACGCAGTCTAAGGCACCGTCAAAGGCACCGTCGAAAGCCCCATCAAAGACGCCCTCTAAGGTCGCATCAAAGACGACGTCTAAGGCACCGTCTAAAACACCTTCAAAGGCTCCGTCCAAGACGCCGTCTAAGGCACCGTCTACGACGCCTTCAAAGGCACCATCAAAATCGCCTTCCAAGGCACCGTCCAAGGCGTCGTCTAAGGAGCCGTCTAAGACACCTTCCAAGGCACCGTCCAAGACGCCATCTAAGGGAGCGTCTAAGACACCTTCCAAGACACCTTCCAAGACACCTTCCAAGGCGACATCTAAGGCGTCGTCTAAGGCACCGTCAAAGACACCTTCAAGGGCGTCAAGCAAGACTCGAAAGGATACTCCGTCGAAAACCCCATCTGCACCTCCTTCGGATGCTGGAGACGAGTGATCATGAGATCACTTGATAGACTATGTATGGATTTGGATATTGCCTCTACGTTGGATTAATGTTCTTTTATCTGATGATTTTATCTGTGCTGAGTTGTATGTAAGTTGGAGTTTTGTCACGTTTAGATCAGAGAAGGGAATGCAGGTCAATGGTTATTTGTAATTATTGTAGAATAGATCTTTTGTATCTGAATCGCATCTTGCGCACTTAAAATGCTGGAAGACTTTCTTCGCCTTTAAATGGCGACACTCCATTGCAACGCCTATTTATCCCTTTGACAACTCTAGCAGAGGTTGTCCCATTCTTATTACATGTTAAATCGACGCCAACACGCCTCCCAAAATCCACCATGTACCGTCTTGGACTTGTCTGGTCCAGCTCATTTTGTTCCTTTCCCCCAAACTTGATCTTTATATTTTATTATAATGCTTCTATAGCATTGAGAAGAACGTCGACTCCGTCGTCACCCATTCCTCCCTTGTCACCAAGCAGTGCGCCCACGTCGCTGAGGATACCCAGCGGGATGTAACACCCAGTCTTGGCCTTCTCCAAACTGTCTTTGAGTCGACTGGTGTGTTCCCACTCCTTGGCAGCTACCTCAGCGCGGTCAATCACGCGCGATGAGATGCCGCACATGGCAGCGCAATGCATACCAAAACTACCCTCAGCAACACCGTCCTCAAGCTTGTACATGAAGGTAACGCGTCGCTCGTCTTCGTCAACATGGATCTGCATCCTGCGTGCTCGGATCTCAGGGTGGTTCTCGAACTCTGTCGCGAGTGAGTGGTAGTGGGTGGCAAAGTAGCCGACACAGCCGATGTGAGTAGCAACGTGGTGGAGAACAGCTTGGGCGACTGCGACACCATCGTAGGAGCTAGTGCCGCGACCAAGTTCATCCAAAATGACCAGCGACCTGGGAGTGGCCTCAGACAAGATCTTCTTAGTCTCGGACAGTTCAACAAAGAAGGTAGACTGAGCAGCAAAGATGTTGTCGTTGGCTCCAAGACGAGACATGATTCGATCAACAGGTGTCAGACGGGCGGAAGTGGCAGGGACATAGCAGCCGATTTGAGCCATGATGACAGCGACACAAGACTGTGGGAAATTGTTAGCTTCGTAAAATGTAAGGGAACTTGAAGGGTACGTACCATGCGAAGGACTGTAGACTTGCCAGCAGCGTTGGCTCCTGTCAACAGGTTGATCTTGGCCTGCTCACCACCAAGCTTGATGTCATTGGGAATGAAATCATCAACATTGTGCATCATGCAAGGGTGTCGAAGTTCTTGGAAGTCAACAGTGCTGCGCTCTTCATCCACAAACTGAGGGCGGCAGCTGGGCTGGCCTAAAGAAGCTGATGCCTTGGCCAAGCTTACCAAACAATCCAGCTGCGAGATAATCTTGATGGCGGATAGCCAGGTCTCATAGTCAACATCGAACTTTTGGAAGAACCGAGAGGCAACCTCTCTTACGAGTTGGGAATGAGTCTCCTCGGCCTCTTGGAGTTCTCGCACAAGTTGAGATAGGTCGGGAAAGTAATATCGCTTGACATCCTTTGTAGCGGACATCTGGCGGAAACTAGAGGGGACCTTGACGCTCTTGGGCGCCTCCAGCTGGTAGATCTCTTTGCCTACATGTGTGAACTTGAGAAGCTTACACTTGAACTCCTTCTTTTTCTCTGCCAGAAGGTCCTCAAGCTGTTGCTTGATCTCATCAATACGGTCCGAACTCTGATCAAAGTCGTCTTCGATACCTCGTTCAGGAATGAGGATTTTCTCGTCGCGAGCCTTGTTTCGGTCAAAAGCTGTCCTCCAATAGCTCAAAGGCTCATCGAGGTCTGGCATTGATGAGATAAGACGGTCGACAAGACCATTGCCACCTTTGTAGGTTCCCAAAAGACCCATGGTGTACTCAATCTGTTCAAAGCCTTCTAGAACCTTGACGAAATCCTCGGGCTTGCAAGCACCAGCGTGGATGCGTGAGATGAGTCGCTCCAAATCGGGCATTTTGACGAGCTGTGAAGCGAATTGTTCACGGACGGTTTGATCGGCGTTGAGCATCTCAACAGCGTCAAGACGCTCGTTGATACGATCAATGTTGCAAAGCGGGTGAGCAACCCATGATCGGAAAAGACGCTTTCCGAAGGGCGTGACACACTTGTTAAGAAGACTGAACAGCGTACCTTCGGAGCCGCCATTAACGGAGTTAGAGAAGACCTCAAGGTTGATGAGAGTCTGTCCATCCAGGATAAGAGTTCCGTTCTTCTGAATAGGGTTGTAAAGTTCAAAGTTGCCCTGCGAAAGCAAAGGCCCCTCAACCTTAAGGAAGCGGAGATATGAGATCAATGCTCCCGTCGCCGACATGATGACATCGTCATCCCGAAGTCCCTGTAGAGCTTCGGGCCAGACTTCCTCGTCGGCATCATCAGTCTTGAAGTATTTTGCAGAGTTAAGTTCGCGGCGGGTTGTGTCCGCATCCCAGAACTCGGTACCTGGCTTGAGATGTGTCCAGATTGTGGTAGGGCTGGTGTTGTTCTTGAGGATGCGCAATGCCTTGGTGGACAGATGTGACTTCTCGATGAGCAGTTCTCTTGGACCGGTTTGAGCAATCAAGGTTTCGAACTTGGTCAGGTCGACATCATCCACGAAGCTGGAAAGGTAGAAACGACCAGTTGCAGTGTCTGCAAAGGCAATACCGAAGGCAGGAAGGTCATCCACAACGGATTCCTTGATAGCCACGCAGTAAGATGCCATGTCGTCTTGCAGCATACCGCCATCGACAAGAGTACCGGCTGTAAGGATGCATGCAAGCTCACGAGTGATGATCTTGTCGGCCTTCTTGCTCTTGTCTTGTCGCTCACGCATCTCCTTGCCCAAGTTGGTCTCCATCTGATCAACACGAGCGACCTTGTACTGCTTTGCGATAAACTGGTTCACCCAGTAGTCAAGCGAGCTCTCGGGCACTCCGACCATGCGCATATTGACTCGATCGGTCATCTTGAAATCGAACTCCTGGTGTCCCACTGTGGCGTCATTTTCGTAAAGTTCGTAGAACTTGCCCTTCTTGAAAAAGACAATAGTGTCCCACAGGTTCTGTTTGATCTTCCAATACTGGGTTTCGAACGGAGAGAACTTGTTCCAAGCGGCAGGGGGTACGTAAATGGTTCGCTTGTCGTATTCTGGGTCATCGGGCTTCCTCTTCTCCTTGTCCATGATATTGGCAAGCCAAGGATATCTTTGATCAGGATCTCTGGTGTGTGCCTTTTCCTTGAACTTTGGGTCCTTGTTCGCAATCCTTTCAGCAGGCTTGACAACTGCTTGCTTATCGCCCGAGTTGGGGTCGTAGCTCCATTGAGAAGCAGTCGAGGCCTCAACGTCGTCCATCAGCTCATCCTCTTCGGGAATGCTGTCCTTTATATCGAGGTCGGGCATAGGGATAGGCGACGACTTGTTTGATCGCTTGCGTGGGGCGGATGATTTCGAAGGGCGCTTCCTTTTCTTGGATCGCGATGCATCTTCGTCTGATTCCGATGCAATAAAGTCATCCATAGTGTCTGCAAAAGTTAGGGTTGGATTCGCGATTTTAGTATCGAGAAGAGCGTTCTTACCACTATCTTCCTGCACAACTTCTTCCTCTTCTTCGTCGTAGTCATCCTCATCCTTGACGACTTGTCGAACTCTTGGTCGTCGTCGTGCGCTCGAAGCGCCACCGAATTGGAACGGCTCATCTTCGTCGGAGGACTCGGCATAATTGACAGCCTTTCTCACCTTACGAGTCGGGCTGCTGGGCAGGGCATCAAGGTCCATTTTAGAAGCGGACTTCTAGTCATTATTTAGTTCGTGGTTCGGTAGTGATAAGGGGCAGGCATCTTACCTTGACGGTTGTATCAAGATTCTCCTGAGAGCTTGGGGGGTCGATGGCGTCACTGTCAGGGACGGGTGTGGTTTGCTTAGCGGCTGCGGTTGGGGTTGACTTGGACTTGGATAAAGGTGCAGTCTTGGGAAGCGAGTTGGCTTTTGTAGTTTCTTTTAAGCATGAGGATTGCTTGGGAGTGGGAGAAGGCTTTGCCAGAGGGGAAGATGCGGCAGCAGGAGACGAAGGCGGAGCTTTGGAGAAGAAGGAAACGATTGAGCGCTGCTTGGCTGAAGAAGTAGGGGCAGCGGCTTTTGTCGCTTTTGCGGGCGTTCGAGCCGCATTTGTTCGTTGGCTCGTCATGATGGGCTCGAAGATGGTGTATCGCTCCAGCAGAATACTTCGATTAAGGGTGCTGGACGCTGAGGCAACGAACTCGACAATGGTGAATCACCCAAAAGTGACCAAGAACTGTATTCTACGAAGATTGGGACTTTTATGGGAAACGATTAGAAACAATCGGCAAGAGAACAAAAGTCAAGATGCAATAGAATGATAGACAAGTTGAGGTGAAGTGAAGAAGGTTGAAGATGGAAGACCCAATGTCGCTACACGAAATTGACATTTGGGTGTCGCGTCCTGTCGCGGCAAAGTTAAGGGACATGGCAGGGGCACGCGTCCTCACGCGTTAATTGGAAAGTGACAGCCCGGCAACCAAGGCAGGTACGGCAGGTACGAGTGCAACGGCGTCCAAGCTTCCTTCTCGGTACATGCTTATCGAAAGCTATCTTATCAGATAAGGACGCCACACCTTTAATCTCGACAATAGTGGCCGACATTACCCTGCAGTTCAGAGTATTCAGGTGTTTCTATCCCTAATTCCGTTGAGATGAAGAGAAGCAATAAGTTTACTAACAGGAATCTTCAATTAATTTACCTCTTTAAAACTCCTCTCTGCCATTCTATATTCCCACTATCATAGTATGCTGCAGAATGTGTGATTGTATAACCATTTAGCATCTGTCATGATTGAAGCCGTAGTGTTGCAGCTGATAAACAGACACAGCATCACAATCCAAAAGAGGTAGTGTCATGACAGGGACTTTCAGATAATTTCCTTTTACTTCTAATCGAATAATCTTTCCTTGACAAATTATCTTTCTTTTACTGAAGAGGCGAAAGAACACGAGTTGAAAAGCCGGAGTCTCAAAAATCCACTCCTTGTCATGTCCGGGGATAAGCGATTTCTGTTAGTTTAAGCTTACTCGTTGGTTCGCGGTGAATTGCCCTATTGAGACTAGCTCACTCTCAAGTCTGAATGTCCAAAAACCACTTTTGGAGAACTTGGAGTCATGAGTTGTTGTGTATATGACTCTCAACACTCAGGATTTATAATCATGTAAGCATATATAATATAACTTCGAACTGTTAAAGATGCCAGAGTATTCCGACTTGATTTCATCAACTCTCAAGCTTGAATCATCTCCAAAACAAAACAACCAACACCTTCTGTCTGATAGCGGATCCGAATCCCACAAGACCCACAACAAATTCGCTATAACTTGACGCAACAAGACATTTCTTCATCTTTGTCAAAAGTTCTTCACTTCACCGAAATATGACTGAAAAAGACGAAACGCCTTCTGGCGTTCTCGATCAAGAGCGGAATGACTCTCAATCACGGGAACCTTCACTCTTTGACCAAAAAGAACTCGATCGTCTAGGTCGAGAACGCCCAGCATGCTTCCATACCATATGGTCTGAGATAGGCTTCATCTTTGCCGTTGTGGGATCCATGATGGTCAGCGAATATTTTGTTTCTGGCTTCAATATTATTTTACCTTCACTTGCGAATACTCTCGAGATACCAGACTCTGTGAGGACATGGCCTGCTGCCGTGATCAATCTTACCACTGCAGCTTTGTTGCTTCCCTTTGCGAGGTTAGCTGAGATTCACGGTGGACGCTTCATCTTTCTCGGTGGACATACATGGTTGATCGTTTGGTCCATCATTGGTGGCTTCAGCCAGAATCCCACTATGCTAATCGCTGTTCGAGCAATGCAGGGCATAGGGCCCTCAGCATTCTTGCCTTCCGGCGTGGCCATCATGTCTCGAATCTATCGACCTGGCCCTCGCAAAAACTTCGTTTTTAGCATGTTTGGCGCTTTCTCTTGCGTTGGTTTCTACTCTGGCATTTTCTTCGGTGCTCTTTCTGCCCAAGTCCTTGGTTGGAAGTGGTACTTTTTCATTGGTGCCTTTGTCTGTGCCAGTATTTTCATTACTGGTCTTTTGACTATCCCAAAGAACCATGGAGACCCTACGCCTGGTTTAAAGATGGACTGGCTCGGCAGTGTTACTATTGTGGCAGGCCTTTCGCTTACTGTCTTTGCATTGACAGACGGCGGAAATGCTCCTCAGGGCTGGCGAACACCTTATGTCTACGTTACTTTGATTCTCGGGATCGTGTGCCTGGCATTCTTCGTCTACATTGAAGGGTGGTGGGCCAGCCAGCCTCTCATGCCCGCAGAAACATTCAAGACGAAATATATGGGTCGCTTGATTCTTGCCTTGTTCATGTGCTACGGTTGCTTTGGACTTTGGTTATTCTATGCGTCCTTCTAGTAAGTTCCTTTTACAAAACTTGTCGAGCAACGACTAACCCATTGGATAGTATTGAATCCGTATTGCATATCGGACCTTTACTCACTGCTGCTTGGTTCATCCCTCTTGCAGCGGGTGGTTTCATCCTTGCCGTTGTTGGCAGCTTTGTACTTCACATTCTCAGCGGACGACTGCTCCTGGTAATCTCAGGACTGGGATTT
Organism: Fusarium praegraminearum; assembly: GCA_002093855.1. Taxonomy (NCBI): domain Eukaryota; kingdom Fungi; phylum Ascomycota; class Sordariomycetes; order Hypocreales; family Nectriaceae; genus Fusarium; species Fusarium praegraminearum. The sequence continues at coordinate 226,670 of LXHY01000124.1, read as the reverse complement.
CTCGGATCTACCATACTTTTTGCCATGATTCCCGCTAGTGGAAAGTCCAACAGCTTTCTCTACTGGGCTTTTGTCTTTCCAGCCATGATTCTCGCAACAGTCGGAGTAGACATTGCTTTTAACGTCACTAATGTCTTTATCACGACATCTCTGCCTAGCCATCTACAAACCGTTGCAGGCGCCCTCATCACCAGCTTACTGTATCTCGGTATGGCCTTTTGGCTGGGCGTTGGTGAGATGGCGGTTTCTGTGAGAAAAGATATCAAAGGAGCAGAAAATATGGATGCAAGAAGCCAATATCAGATTGGATTCTGGGCGGGAGCTGGATTGGCCGTTGCTTCGTTGCTCATCTTTATGACGGTCAAGATGGAGTCAGCAAAGAGTGATCTGACAGCAGATGAGAAAGCCCAGAGAGAGCAGGGGAAGACCACCGAGCAAGTCCAAAACTGATAGAGATTTTGGATTCGATAATGAACTAGACCCACGAATCACGATACAGCCTATAGAGAGTTAGACATAAAGTAATCTAGACTTGTCGTCCTGAGACGACAGAAAATAGAGATTGGAATAGAGTGCATCAGTTAAATTGCGATTCCAATTTACCCACCTAGCCTGGCATGTTTCACAAGGGTCCTCTCGGCTCCAGACCGCCCAAGACCATCCCATCTTTAAATTACGCCTCTGTGCCTCTGTCCGCTAGACGATCCGGCTACATTCCGCCGGCAATGCCCCCCTCATAAGTTGGGGTTCTCTTTGCGGGGGAGACTAGAAACTAAGTCCCTGAGAGAGCAATGGGGGCGGGCAAAGAGTAAAATGAACGAATGATCGACAGCTAAGGATGGGGAAATCGAGTCCCACGGATATCCTGAGCCGCGGATAATATGTCTCCACCAATCAGAGACTCCATCTCCAACAAGCTTATACCTTATCGCGTAACAGTTGCTGTTGAAGGACATTTCTCAGAACCGTTCATCTGGGGTATAACCATGCAATGTAACAGAACTACTCATCTCAACATGCATGAGGCGACTTTGATAGAATGGGGGTGGATATCCCGTTTGGATTGAGACCGTGCTCCGAGATGGCCCAAGCAATCCACTATATATAACATCCGCAGCATCCGCATAATGTCTACTACAGTCCTCATCAAGCTCTTCCTTCGTCTTTCATTCTTTCAAGATATTCACAATGAAGGTCTCAGGCTTCCTCGCAACCCTCTCGCTCTTTGCAGGCGTCATCGCCGAGGCAATTGATCTCCCAGCTGGCGTGCCCCGTAGCGTCGAGGAGTTCCGCGCAAAGCACCCTTACGAGAGCCCTGTCAAGAGGAGCCACCGCAAGGTTGTCACCATCCGTCACAGTAAGAACGACCGTGATGACATCTCAACCGAGTTCTACAAGGGTCTGAAGAAGGCCAACAACGGAGGTACTCTTCACCTGCCCAAGGGAAAGACCTTTGTTATTGGAAAGCCTCTTGACCTTACCTTTTTGAACGATGTGCACGTTCATCTTGACGGAGAGATCAAGTTCACCAACGACACTGCTTACTGGCAGAAGAATGCCTTTACTCATCCTTTCCAGGTATGTTTTGACCGTGGTACTTTATAATGGGCGCAAGCTAACAGGCATAGAACTCCATCATGTTCTGGAAGTGGGGTGGTAAGAGCATCAAGATCTACGGAAAGGGTGTTCTGAACGGTAACGGTCAGAGGTGGTGGAACGAGTTCGCCGGCAAGGAGATTCTCGACAAGGATAACGCTTACCTTCGACCCATCCTCTTCTACGCTCAGAATGCTACTGGCCTTGATATCCAGGGTATTCACTTCAAGGATTCTCCTTGCTGGACTAACTTTGTTGTTACTTGTAAGCAAAAACCAAAAGCAGCTGCTGATGATCCACACACTAACATTACCTAGCCAAGGATATTTCTTTCAAGGACGTTGTTTGCACTGCTGTTTCCAACAACGCTACTTCTCTTCCCAAGAACACCGACTTTTTCGACTCTCTCAACGTTGAGCACGTCAAGGTTGAGCGCGCTTGGGTTGATATTGGTGATGATTGCTTCTCTCCCAAGAGCAATGCCACTGATGTTCACGTCGACACCATGTACTGCAACGGTACCCACGGTCAGTCCATTGGCTCTCTTGGCCAGTACAAGGGCGAGATGTCTTTCGTCAAGGACGTTGTCATTGAGAACCTCTGGATGCTCAACGGCCAGCACGCTTCTCGTCTCAAGACCTGGGCCGGACCTGATGTCGGCTATGGTTTCATCGACAACGTTACCTTCCGTAACTTTTACGGTGGAAACAACGAGTACAACGCTTTCATCGACTCGTGCTACTTCAACATCAATGCCACCACCTGCAACCAGTACCCTTCAAGAATGAACATTTCCAACATTCTTTTCGGTGAGTTCTCTCTAAAACTTGTCAAACTCTCACATCAACTAACAATTTTGCAGAAAACTTCTCCGGCTACAGCTCTGGAAAGTACGGTAACGCCGTTGCCCGATTGACCTGCTCTTCCAGCAAGGACGCCGTCTGTGAGAACATCAAGTTCAAGAACTACAACATCAAGACTCCCTGTGGTGGAAAGCCTGTTTTCCTGTGCGACGGTGTCAAGGATATTGGTGTTGACTGTGTTAGTGCTACCAGCACTGAGGGCAAGGCTGCTTTGGCCAACAAGTGCCAGGCTCCCGCTGCTTCTGTCAGCCCTTTCAAGGTTAGAAAGTTTGATGATTAAGCGTTGAAGGGATAGGACTTAATTTAATAACTGAGAGAGTTAATTGAACTTCTTTTCTCCGGAATTTCTGGTCTTTTGAAACTTCCACGATAGTGACCTTTGTTATCTTGATCATGGTGGTGATAAATATGAAAATGAAAATTTATATAGGGCTTCTAGTCTAGGTAGTAGTGTTGCACGCATCTTGTTTTCTAACTTGGAAGAAATGACTTGCCACCAGATGGATGGCAATAGTAAGAGAATTAAAACACTTAGACCGGCCCGCAGAAGGTAGTTGCTCAATCGTACGAGTTCGTAGAATGCCTTCTTCATGCAGATCAACATCCAAAATAGGCGGAAGGAGGAAGGCAGCCAGTAGGTGTAACCCTGTGTCCTGTGGTTGCCTCATTGTATTCAAATCTGGTTTTAGAAGACACCCGGCAGGTAGCAGTGCAACTCGAACCTGGAGGGGTTCTCTTCGTATCACAATCTACCTACCTACTAACCTAGGTACAATTGATGTCACCCTTCACCCCCTTCCCCCCGTCCCTCTCCCCCTCTGTCCTTCGTCTCTCTTTCTCTCTCTCTTGACTCAAGCACCTACTACCTACCTGTCGCGTGTCTTCATCTAATCACCAGCAAAATCTACCATGGCCGAGCTCGCATTTGCTATTATACCGATCGGTATCAAAGTATGCTCTGGGCTTGTGAGCTACCTCGATGGAATCAAAGACCGTGGTGATGCATTGAACCGGCTTACACGTCAGGTTGAGTCCCTGGAAGGTAGTTTCGTGGTACTCGATACCTTTATGAAGAGAGGCCAACTGGACTCGACTCGTTATGAATCTGTGCCCCAGATTGACATTTGTCTAACGAACTGCGAAGAGGGACTCCAAGAATTGATGCAATTTGAACAAAACCAGAAGGCTCAGAATCGATTGGAGCAGGGTATCCAGAAGCTTTGCTTTCCACTGCAAAAAGCGAACCTCGAACAGCTGGAGAGCACGTTGAATCGTCTCTGCCAACCACTCAGTCTGGCAATTCAAAATCTGCAACTGTAAGTAACTCAACCCCTGAAAAAGGTCTCGGCATGTTTCTAACAACTCGCAGAGAAATCGATATGTCCAACTCCGACGTTCTGGCTCAGCATACCATAAACATACAACATGCATCAAGTATAGTCTCGAACTTACAGACCAAGATCACGGACCTGAATGTACCTATCAACAGTATCTGTTCACAAATCCCTATACTGCAAAACTCAGTAGACAGATTTATCCCAGAGATTATCCCCCATATCAACCTGGCCGTTGAATCACAACTTCGAGCTCAAACAGAACAGATGCGCCAATTGTTTCAAACCACTGAGCCAACAGCCATTCTGCGACAAAGCACAACAAATGAGAAGCTATCGCGACTGGGTACGCCTTACGGTAGCTATAGCCACACTGCCGGAAATTCGGCCTCCAGACAAAACATACCTGCAGGTCCAGCCTCTTTGGTCCCAACTTGTTACTGTCAATTAAAAAAGTCAAGTATTGCCAAATCATTTAACTTTGGTCCTGTCAGCTTGCTTGACGCTATATCAACAGATATACCTCACCTGAAGGAATGCCCTTTCTACGTTGATAATCTAGTGTACTCGAACCGACGTATAATGAGACTGACTGGCGTCGTCAAATCGTTGAACAGCGCTTTTCAGCTAAGTCTCTGCACAACCGCTGGCGCTGGGGGGTTTAGTATCAGCCCATCGCTCACCTACTTCGCAGTGGTCGACGAGAAAACAGCACCAGCATTCCAGGTTTTTTTACTCACTCTGGCGTTTTCGAGGATTCAACTCTTCCAAGACCTACCTAGAACTCTATCTCGAGGCTGTGCTTCGGAAACTACAGGAACTATTTCGCTCTGGAAGAGCAAAACCCACCGATGTCAGCGAAGATGGGCAGTCTCTTCTTCATATGCTGTTTCGAGCTGTGAGTAAAGGGTTCGAGTATATAAGCACAAATGAATGACCCTTGACTACAGATGAATGTATGGTACACAAGCTCATACTTAAGAAACTTGGATTGGGAGCTGGCTTCGTCTTCATGTCTGGAGTCACTCTTCAACTTTCTTATCGCCACGGGAACCCTAGCGTCCGCTGTTACTTCCACGTCAGGGTAGGTACACTTAGATCTGGGAAGATTATGGGTCTAAGACATAATACCTAGATCAGCACTTCACATAGCTGCCGGCAATTTTGCAGTCCCGGCATCGGTCCTGGGTAAGTTATGCGACTTCGAACCCACAACCCGCAAGTTACCAGGAATTGCTTTGAAACATCTATCACTTGAGTGGATTGTTGAATATTACCGCGAAAATTGGAGGGTCGCAGAATGTATGTGAAAACACCCGGCCAATGTATGTTTTAATGTACTGATAGTTGATGATGCTCACAACAGATTTATTCTCCCCTTTGACCCTGGCAATTATTCGCGGAAACCAGGAAATGGCAGAACAACTAATCAGTACATGCCCTCAATATTTGGACGAAATTGGCTTCTATGGCGAAACTCCATTCTACCTCGCTGTAGAAAAGCCAGAGATGCTGAAGCTCATCGTCGACAAATCGAGCCCGGAACAGCTAGTTCAATCTAACAAGCAGATATATGGCAGCATGACGCCTCTGGGCAGAGCGATGAAGATCAGTGGCGAGATCTGCTGTCATCAACAAAACGACGATGAAGAGAACTGCCCTTGCGTCACAGCGGTCAAGATTCTATTGAATGCGGATTGCCCAGTCATACCAGACCGTGATTTTATACTGGGTCTCTGGGAGGAAAACTTGTTTTCCAGCGCCTCGAAACATTGCAAAGTACTGATTGCCCAGTCTTTGAGAGTCCGCCGACGGGAGTTAGTCGAGAGAGCCCGACGGAGGTTACTGCGTTTTCAGCATAGCTTTGTCGGATCATCAACAGGCGAGCTAGATTTCTATGCCGTCGCACTAGATCTCCTTCTTCATCGAAAACATCTCACGAGTTTCGGTCGCCTATCTACCATCATACCCGATACAACCGGCTATATTAGCGCAGAAAGGCCGGTTCATAAACCTATCTATCTGTGTCTCTCGAGTCCTGAAGATGCATCCATCTTTTTGAATTTGGGTTTTCATGATATAGATAGGTCCCTAAAATTCTATCATCCTTACTGGAACGATTCCTACCCCACAAGATGCTTTCTGACGTACATATCACCACAGTATGCTGTGTGGTTACATGAGCATTGTCCTGGTATTTGGGAATGGGCATGCTATTATTGCAGGCTGACAGGGTTCCACTTCATTCTAGCCGATATCACCGGGCGTTATATGCACCAACGCTGTGCATCCAACCGGGATGACTTCACAAAATGTGTCCCCGTCACCGTTGATATCATACACGACGAGAACACAGACAATTGCAGTTGTTTGTGTTCACCCTCGGGATGCGTCCCTTTTGACTTAATAGCGAGGTGGTTTGTGTTTACGTCGACTGAACTGAGGTTGAAGGGGATGATGAAATCATTTTTCAAAACCCATGAAAAGTTGTTACGACTCAATCAGCTTAGTTGCATTGTACGCCAAGCAACCTTCCAGGACCTCGGCATGACACACACTTGCATCGATAAACCAAGGGTCAATCCCTACGGTTTGGACATGGACCCGTACCTGGAACTGGACCTGCAGGATGAAAGGATGTGGGAGGAGGTGGAAACCAGCAAGGATGACTATGAGAAGGCGGTATACTTGGATGATTTTGTCACAGAATTTGAGAATTTCATGCTGGGCAGTTCAGATGACGCAAGTACGTCGGAGCACTCTAATGATCTGCACAAAGTTGATTATCGACGTGCGTTGGTGTTTTGGGACGAGATTCGGCCAAAAAGGATACGCGAGATCAAGAAGAGTCTTGCAGAGACCTGGGATCCCGACCTCAATACCCTGAAAGACCTTGGTGTTTCTCTATGGTATGATGAGGACGAGGAGGATGACACTGCGTCCGAAACATCAGAAGATGAGCGTGTCCGATATTTTGCCATGTTTCTGGAGGATCTAGAGGGTATTTAATGTAAGCTGAATAAGTTTAAGTACACTGAGAATTAGTTTATGAATGATCAATATTGTCAGTACTGGACTGACTGAGACAACTCTGTGTCTCTCACGGTACCAAGATCAGTTTCAACGACAGTGTAGCCTATTGTTACCCCACTTGATGAACACAATAAACGAATCAAAGTAGTTATTGACGCCTAGTCAGCATCTACGCTAACCTCGCTCCATCTGTAGCTTGTGCTCGACTTGGACAACATCTCGTCAACTTCAACCTGTCTCGACTATCCGCGTCAACGATCTGACTTACCTCCGAAGAGAGAACAGGTTGATTTCAGCAAGTATACACAGTGTTTCACTCAAATGTCTTGATATTAGGCAAAATAGATCAAGGGATAGTCATTGGTCAGAGAACACTCTTGGCTTACACGCATCTCGTTGCCTACTGGTGGCCTGAGGACCCCAAATCCTGTCACTGCCTTCCTAGTAGGTATATATATCCTGCCCTACCTCCTCTCAGTCGTTCCCCCTCTCTCCTTCTTACACAATCTTTCCCATCTCTAGGAATCAATATCTTATCTCTTATCAATAGTTACTAGGATCAAACCATCTCTTCCCTTTCCCTTCCATTCATTTACACCATGGCATCCTCCGGCAGTGTCTTCTCCGAGACTCTTCAGGAGATCACCAACACAAAACTCCAAGAGCTATCTAAACGTCGCTCTCGTTTTGAAGAAGCCAAAACATCCATCTTGTCTTCAATCGATACAGAACAAGATGCCGTCAAGCGTCTTGTCGCTTTGAGCGATGGCGTTAAGAAATGTTTCGCCATCAAGCTTGATAACGACGACAAGGTCATCCTTGGTCGAACTAAGTTCAAAAATCTAGAGATTGACTTGAGGAACCTCGATCGTTTTCTAAACCAAGCCAAGACCGACCCTTCTGTCTCTCCCAAGATGCTGGCCGATTGGGAGAAATCGCTTGTTCGTCAGCTAGACATGCAGGCTCTTCAGTACGAGTATGCTTGGCTCTATGGAGAGCTCGTTACAGAGTGGCTGTCTGGCGATAAAGAAAAAGACACAGAGGCAGATGTCGACATGGGTGAAGCATTCGAGGACGTAGGTGAAGAAGCAAAGCTACAATCTAAGATCGACTGGGAGAACACTGTATTTGAACCAGCCAGCGTTGACACCAAGGCCATCACTAAATATCTCGACCATCTATTTGGTGTCGATGTCAAAGCCAAAAAGACTATTGCTGACAGTCTGGAGAGGCTTCGACGATCTGTCTATAACCACGAAGCACGCATCTCAACCCCTGACCAGTTCACTGTGGCTTCGTTGAGATGGGTCATTGCAGGGCTGCATTCGTCTGACCTTCTATCAAACGAGAAGCGAGAGGTTCTCAAGGACTTTGAAACCAATGATATGATTCTCAAAGAGATCGCTGACGTCCTCAACATGCGAATTAATGCCTTGGAGTCTTGGACTTGGAACGCGGAATCCCCAGTTCCTTTGGAAATGACGCGCAAGATAAATGGCATCTACAATATTCACATGCACGAAGATCTCCTTCAGGCGATATTCCTTCAGTATATAGGCGTCAAGTGGAGCGTCTTCTTTAAGTCAGCATTCAAGTCATTTCGCGACTCTGGTTCGTGGAAGTCGATGCACCAGGAGATCACTCGTGACGAGAAGAGACGCCTTGGTTACTACTTGGGCCCACGGCAGACCGAACCCTCCCTACAGAGTCAACGAGATGAGGTTAATGGTGCAAGATATTTCATGGCCCAGCTCATGGATTATGAAATTGAGTTGGCAGCTACGGCTGATGGTGAGGAAGAAGCAGAGTATGAACAATTCGCCGCCTCGTTGAAGCGAAGACCGCGAATGAAGCAAACAGCTCGAAAGTCTACAGGAGCAAAAATAGCCCGTCATCCGCTGGCTTGTAAGGCAGCAAGAAAAGACCCAAATTCGATTATTTCAACCAAATACTCTGGCGGTTCCAGCAGCTTCTGTCCAGACGTTGATGAGGAAGATGACGAGGAGGAAGAGGACAGTAATTATGAGGCTGAAGGCAATATCCGGAACCCAATGGCTTTGAAGCAAACGTTGCTCCATCTGTTATCGTCCGAAATCACAGTCAACACTCACCTTTACGGCGAATTGACGGCTTTCCACTCCGTCTTTGAGGATTGGAACCCAAGGTTACCTCACGACACTGTCTTGGAAGTCTTGAAGTATCTTGGTGTCTCGGACACTTGGCTCAGCTTCTTTAGGAACTTCCTCGAAGCTCCCCTCAAGTTTGTCGACGAGGATGACTCGACTGCGCGCAAGCGCCGCAGAGGAACACCCGCTTCCCACGTGCTCAGTGATGTTTTTGGCGAGACAACCTTGTTTTGTCTTGATTTCTCTGTAAATCAGTCCACTTCAAGCAACCTGTGGAGGATGCACGACAACTTCTGGTTCTGGTCTCATGATCACAAGGTTGCAGTCAAGGCTTGGGACACTGTTGACGAGTTCATCACCGTGACCGGAGTGGACATTAATCCCGCAAAGAGCGGATCGGTCCGTATCTCGAAGGATAGTAACATAGACCTTACTATGGACGAATCACTGCCTGAGGGTGATATTCGCTGGGGCTTCCTGCGCTTGTCGCGCAAGACAGGCCGATTTGAAATTGACCAGACCATGGTCGACTCTCACATCAATGAGCTGCACAAGCAGCTGCTTGAAAAGCGCAAGAGCATTCTTGGATTTATTCAGGCATGGAACAGTTATGCTGCGACCTTTTTTACGTCCAACTTTGGTAAAGCAGCAAACTGTTTTGGTCGTGAGCACGTCGACAACATGCTTTCCACACACAAGAAGATCGAGCGTGAAGTATTTACCAAGATCTCAGGAGGCAAAATCACAAGTGTTGTCGAGTATCTGAAGAAGGAACTTAGTGAACGATTCGGCATCAAGGACGTTCCTGATGGTTACCTCTACTTTCCTATGGAACTAGGTGGGCTTGACCTGCAGTCACCTTTTATTTCTCTTGTACAGATCAAAGACCAACTCATCAAAGACCCTGCCAAACTCATGGTTGACTTTGGTGAAGCTGAGCGTGATGCATACGAGGGGTACAAGGAGATGTTTCTCAACGGAAAGACCAAGCAACAGCGATACGCGCTGGACGATCCTGACTGGGTACCTGAATCCCAGCATGATAAAGACAACTTCATGTCTTTCCAGGAGTTCACCCGCTACAGAGAATCCTACCATTTCGGTCTCATCAGAGGTTCTGACAGATTGCACAGCGTTTTCCACAAGCTTCTCAAGAGGCCGACGGAATGCAAGGTCGATGATGATGGAACTCAGTCGGGTGCACTGGAGCAGCTGCGCAAAGAGTCGAACCTTCGGGGTATCACGGGGTGGTGGGATCTAATGAACGCTTATTGGACTTGGGTCACTGTGTTCTACGGTAGGGACATTGTGGATCGGTTCGGAAGGTTGAACATTGTCAATACTGAGTTTTTGCCTATTGCGATGGTGAGTTTGTTTAGGGACAAGCGTGTTAAGTGGCAGGGCTAGTTTCGGCTGTTGATGGAAGGGGGATACAAGATTGATATGTGCTAGTTATGAACTCATGATGAAGAGAATGGAATTGCTCTTTGATGTAATAACTTCAACGGACGAAATTCGAGGTAATTTCTTCAAGTGGCAAAAGGCTTGACTAAAGATGTTCACGATACAACGAGGGCGCCTCAGAGTAAGCTACACACTCGTACATCCTCAGCAAGCCTTATCGCGGAAATTCGTGTTGTTGAGCGAAATGCATTTCCCGACGTATCAGCCACAAGCCAGCAAGCAACATACATAGTTGCCTGATGTAACGGCTGGCACCACTAACGTATCGGGTACTACGGTAGGGTGTCACCCGTTGATAGCTCCAGGGCTCGTAGATATGTTTTACAGGGAACTTCCTTGCACAAGCAAGAGGTGCGTAATCAGATGGCTTTCATTACTTTAATTCACTACAGTTCTTATCTCGTAACTCCATTAAAAGTCCTGTTGCTCCGTCATAATCCTCAAACTCGTGACTTTTTGCCGTCCTCGGGAAGCAAGAGTAGTCTTGCAGACTAAGCATCCTCCCTCTCAAGCATGCAATCTTGATCAATCATTTATTCCATACCGGCTGATTCAATTTCGCATAGCAACCACCATCAAGGTGGAGCTGGAAACATTGGGATATCGTAGCGAATGTGGACGAGCTCCACGATCGCGATCGAAATTTTGGGAGACTCGTTTAAGCACCCTCGTCATCGTCACCGACACGGATAGTACCCTCAGCGCCAGCACCGTGGGTCCAGTAGCCACCAATCTCGGGGGTGGTATCGCGGTTTTGGCGAGTAGCGGTGATGATCCAGAAACCGATGACGGCCTTAGTGAGGACATCGAGGACAGCGTAGATGACGACCTCGGTGCCGACCTTAACCTGCCAAGCGCCACCAGCAGCACCCCAGACACTGTCGCATTATTAGCATGACATCAATTGATCAGAGGACGACAAACTTACACAATGTAGACGATCCAGAGGATCAGGGTAGCGATAGAGACAGACCCAAAGAGTCGGGCAATCTTGGTACCGCGAGCTCGAGAAGTTCGCGTACCAGGAACAGCGACGTGCCAGATGGTAAAGACGAAGCCGACGAGGCTAATAGCATACCATCCCCACTTCTGAGCAGTGTTGGCATGTCCGACAGCAGAGAAGGCGCCGGCAAGGACAAAGATGACATTGGCGATGACAGCCATGATGGTGTGAGCACCGTCAACACCAGCCAGCAAGCAAAGCTCGACAACCAGAATAGGTGTGGAAATAGCCCAGTCGACGTAGCGGGCCCAGAAGACCTGGCGACAGACTTCGTGGTGGGTGTCGGGAACGTGCTTGTGGTGGTCTCGTACGCTGGCACAGTTGAAGTACGAGGTCTGGCCGGAAGCCATGGCGAAGTAGGCCAACGCTGAGATGATGGTGGTCAAAGTGGAGAGGAAGTAGAAGACGCGACGCTGGACGGCGACGTTCCATGATAGAACGGCGAAGAGGGCGGAGACGACGGTCATGGCGACGAAGAGAACCCATAGAGCGCGGACGCCATTGTGGCCAATTGTTTGGTAGTGAGTTGGCTCGGCTGTTGGGGAAGTGTTAGTATGAGTTTTGCTAAAGTGAAGCTGGTGATGGTGATGGACAACATACGGATAACAGTAGGAATGGGGCTAACGCCTCCGTGAGTCTTGAAAGCCTCCATGATTGACGATGTACTGTGTAGTTACTGTGTTTCCTTCAATCTTCAATGTCACTTGAAGGATGATGTAGTATGAAGCTAACAAGTGTAGAGAGACGTGGAGAAAGAGCTGGGACCACGAGCTTTAAAAAGAGGAGAGGCGGCAGGATTGAGGCGGAAGCTTACGCCGCATTCGTCGCCTGAGGCGTTTCTTTCGTTTCCGGTTACTTGAGTAGAAAATAGAAGAAAGCAAAGCAAATGCTACACAACGTCATCAATGACATGTCGATTGCGGGTGTTTGACACAGAAAAGCAGGTATTTGTTTTATGGTGCGGGGGGTCAAGATGCTGCAATTATCGTGTGTAAGAGGCGTCACTGCTACGTAATTTTGGTGTGTGTTACACCAAGAGGGGGAGAGACGCGTTTCAATTTGTTTTAGATGCGAATTGATGATATGATCTACAATTCTGTATCAATTGTTTCTGGTGATAATCATTTGTAATCGGAATACAACACCGCTGAGGTTATGGTGATGTTAGTGACCTGCTACAGCTATAGCTTGAGCTTGGACATGACCTGATGGAAGCTCTATTGTCACTGTGTATTCCCCGTACCTGGTTCAGTCACAGCAACAGTTACACAACCAGGTCAATATGCAAACAAACGAACGCGTAACAAAAAGAATACGACGAAACCAACCAATGTCGAGCAAAAGGATAGCTACAGCCACAGCATTTGCGTCACACACAGCTCCGACTAAGGTTAGCTTTAAGACTACCCAGTCTAGACTCTGGAGCTTCCATGTCAGGCTAGAACCTCTTAGACCAGTTGTAGCCACAGATACCCGCCACGATCATCACTGATCACCAAAGTCTCGGAGAAATAGCCACTGTCGTCTGTCTGTTGAGTAATCTCACTGGCTGGTGAGAATTATCCATGTCTTCCGGAGGGTTTGCTCAGTCAAGACACGGAATATTGTTATACCGCTCGTCTGTGTTCAGCTGCCTGGAGTCAACAAGTGCAGATCTGAACAGACCCAAATCTCGATCGTTTAAAGATCGTCTCGTCCAATACAGGGAACCTCGGACGGGAAACAAATGCACATGATCCAAAGCCAACCACTCGAATACGGACGGGCCAGCCCAATGTCTCAAATCTATTCAGCTGAATGCACATAAACAAGATGAACAAAGCAAAGAATACCGTCAAATCTCGGAACGCGAAAAAGATGATGTGCGGGCAAGTGCATGAACTGGGCTGGGTCACGTTGAAGACACTGTCAGCCAGCCATGGCCGCATCTTCCGTGTCATCATTCCATGAATGCAACTCATTCAATGACTGTCCCGTCCCATCCCATCAGTCAGGTAACTACCTAATGGCACAGTCATTCTTACCTCCTTTCTCCCCCGCAAGTTCCCCAGACTTTTTTTGTTAATATCACCTGCCGACCATCGGCTTGTCCCTAAACGTGGAGAGTCCAATAGCAAAGCCAGAAAGCAACAGTATTGACATGTGAAATGCAAATGCAGATGCACCACCATGACGCATTTGGTAGCCACACTGCATCAGCGTACCACGTGCCGCTGTAAGGGCTGCTGTGCGTAGCGCTGTGATTGGGGTTTTGTGGCCCTCAACTTTTAGCGGTGAGCATAATCTTGGACTGCATGTTTTGTTTATTTCGGGTCAGATGTTTCGAAGGAGAGACACTCATTGATAAGTAATAAATAAAAATAATAGCATTGATATCTATCATTTTGTTGGGAAATGCAATCTCAGCTGTCAAAGAACCCTGTTGAATGACCTGGCAGTTACAGGGTGTTTAGTGGACAACTGTCACTGATCAACCCTGTTTCCCCACGTTGAACGTCGGTAGTAATTAGCTTAGGCTCGGAAAGTGGACTCTCGCTGGCAAGATTGGATTGGATTTCCATGTTTTCCATCTGCTTCGCAAACTCAAGAATTCCTTCTCTTAACTCTGATCTGATCTGATGTCAACAAATCCTTAACGCTTACTACCTAATTTTACGGCCTACAAGATTGTCCTTTTACTTTATCTGTACATTTATCAGCCTTTTGTTCCTCTGTACTTGTCTCAACGCCCCCTGCTCTCGTCACCCCCACCACTTCCGCGACCGCTACGCACCTCCATTTGTTTCTTGGCTTGTGACCCCGAGATCCTTGATACCCGACGACTGTTAGAATAACGCTCATAACTCGACGACTTTTCACGACTTTCTCCTCTAAACGTTTACTATACATACGGAATTACTCTACAGCCCTGTCATGCGATAACTTGGTTCCTCCTCAACCGATTCCGAAACGACCACCGAACCTGCGCTGCTCGCGCGTAGGCTGTCGCAATGTCCGACCTACTGCTACAGACCCGTGCGGTCCCCTCTCTATACAAAAACTCTGCGAAACCTCCTACAAAGTCAAATACAAAAGCGAAGAGACCACCCGTCTCTTCGGTCCCCGTCGTTAATACCCTACAAAAAGCCATCAGACAGGCCAACGATACGTGGCAGTGGTGCAAAGATGGCTTGACGGAAGATCAGCGCTTAAAGATCAAGCAGCTGGAAGAGAGGAAGCAAAACTTATGCTTATCTATGCAGAATGTAGGTTATTCGTGTGCCTTGCTTGCATTCTCGACTAACCATTTAGGCTGAGTCTCATGTTCAATGGGAAGCTGCAGCGAAAGAACTAGACAGCCTCGAAGGCAACGACGAATGGAAACGAGATGCTTCCACAGGCGATTATAACCCCGAGCTGATCCAGGAGCGACTCGACGCCTTGGACGATGCCCGCACGAAATGCGACGTCCACACAATGATGCACTTGATCCGCACGGCTTTGTCTCGCGATCTCGGCGGCATGGACAACGTTGATCTGTACCGACACTCCTACACGGGAACGAAACGTCTAATCGAACGATACGTCGAGTCGACAATTAAAACGATAGACGCCGTCGTGACACAAAGCCGACTCGATCAGAGCATTGAGAACAGGGACCTGCTCGAAGGCATTCTGTTCGCCCGACAAAGCTACGGCCGAAGCGCATTACTCCTATCTGGGGGCGGCACCTTTGGCATGTCGCATATTGGTGTTCTCAAGGCCCTATTTGAAGCGAAATTGCTGCCAAGGATCATTTCAGGCGCAAGCGCGGGGAGCATTGTCTGCGCTGCCATGTGCACAAGAACCGACGAAGAAATCCCGCTCCTTATCGAAGAGTTTCCATACGGAGATCTTGCCGTGTTCGAGGATCCTAGTGGCCAAGATGGTGTTTGGAGTAACTTGCGCAGGTTGTTGACAGAGGGAAGTTGGTCTGACATCAAGCATCTCACCCGGGTAATGAGAGGATTGATGGGCGACATGACGTTTCAGGAAGCATACAACCGGACACGCCGCATTCTCAATATCTGTGTGTCGACTGCCTCCATGTATGAACTACCGCGCATACTCAATTACGTGACAGCGCCAAATGTTATGATTTGGTCTGCTGTCGCTGCTTCATGCTCTGTCCCGCTTGTCTTTAACGCTGCGCCTCTGCTTGTCAAGGATCCGATTACAGGCGAGCATCAACCCTGGAACCCCACGCCTCAGCGATGGATTGACGGGTCTGTGGACAATGACTTGCCAATGACTCGATTGTCCGAAATGTTCAACGTCAACCATTTCATCGTTTCTCAAGTCAATCCTCATGTCGTGCCCTTTCTTTCCAAGGATGACCACTTGTCACCTGTTAGAAAGCCCGACCACATGCAACAGACCACTGGCGATAGCTATGATTGGGTATACAAAATGACATCGCTTGCGCGCGATGAAGCATTGCATCGACTTCATTTTCTGGCTGAGCTAGGTATCATGCCTAACCTTGCCACAAAATTCCAGAGTGTCCTCAGTCAAAAATACTCTGGTGATATCAATATCCTTCCCGATATGGGTATTAATGATCTGCCTCGGCTACTACGCAATCCCAGTCCCGAGTTCATGATGCGAGCTTGCCTCATGGGTGAGCGAGCTACATGGCCTAAACTGAGCCGAGTACGCGACCGTTGTTCGATTGAGTTGGCGTTAGATCGAGCTGTACATAGACTTCGCGCTCGAGTCGTCTTTTCAGAAAGCCAACGGGATCTTCGACGTTTAAACGTCACCGCTGGAAATATTCCGCTTAAATTACCTGTTAGAATCAAGGAGGGGCAGACAATCATTGAGCCTCCCAGTGAGGTTAAGGAACAAAAGCGACATCGTCGCAAGTCTGGAAGCAGTTTGCATGTTGCACCCAGGCAATGGCTCCTGATGGATACAGCCACCATTACAGATGATGAGACAGAACAGGAGGAGCGCATTGAAATGGAGTCTCGTCGCCGAGCTGGGTCACCCGTCGCTCAGCGCAAGCCCTCCCGCCTCAAACGATCATCACGCTCTCAAGTCCATCTTCACACTCGAGCTACTCTGTCAGCCGTTGTCGATGCAGAAGAAGTTAACCCTACATTTAACTTTTCCAAACCAATCACACCCCCACTAAAAAGCCCGAGAGGAAGTGTATCACAATCCATGTCTGATGGGTCAGAACAGGCGACGCCTGAACCTACACCAAAGAACCACATTACCTCTGAGACAGAAAAAAAAGACATGAGTGATGATCTTCCCTCCAGCGATCACCGAGAGGATGCAGATCTGAGCGACGTCGACACATACAAAGTGTATCAATTGGGGGAGAAAGCAATGACTGTAGATGAGCCTCCTCCTGGACCAGCAGCGCGTGCGGGCTGGATATTATGGGACTAGGAGTTTGATAGAGAAGGGAAGAGGCAAGAGTAGATATTTACAGGGGATTGAACCTATAGCAGGATTACTCACGAATGCATGTTTCTGCAGGGTAGCATGGTTGATGGAGCGTGTCAATTTGTCTTTTTGGTGTTTGGATGCATGGGTACGGACGGTATTGCATGGTTGCACATTGTTGTAGTGGATAGGTATACCAATTGTATTAGCATTTGATCCTATCAAGAGGCTTCTGCTTGAAATGTGGATGTGTGAATTAGGGTGTGTGAAGTTACTGTGTGTGTTGTGTCTGGTAACTGTGGTTATAAGTGCCGTGTCTCACTCAATTGGGACAGAGTGTGGATGCGTATGATCTTGTGGTAAGGCAACACCTGGGAAACAGTTCCCAGATATGCCAAGTCGGAATTAGTAAAACATTTCACTGTCTGAGCGTACTTTTGTTTTGGCAATGGTTTGTGCTGTATTTTCGGTACGACCGTTGTTGATGATACTGGCCTGGTACTTGGAATCTGCCACAGAGTAGTCCAGCACTAATTACGGCACTTCGTACAGTTAGACCAAGTTTCGAAACAGTGCAATTCTGTTCTGGTCTTAGTAGTAGGTACCTGTGTATTGACACTGATCCATGCTACCGCATGGGGCAAGACATGAGCTATTCGTGATTTAGACAATACATTCCATCATATTCTTATATTTTTCCGTCACGGTTGACTAGTCAAAATGATCAACGTTGCATGGATCAACCAAAGACAAAAAGTGTCGATCATATCTTGACTTTTGTAGCTTTCTAGCGTAAAATGTCTTGCTTGATTCAAATACCTCGCACTCGGGCTGTAAACCAACTGATCAAAAGGTCCGAGTACCATGCCCTCAAGCCCTGTAAGCGCTATTGATGCAGTGCTCAACCTTAGTTCAAGTTTAGACGAAAATGAGGCTCCCCTCCTAGTCCTACAGAGAGAGAGAGTCTGCATTGACTTTTTCCACTCGATCTAGTTCTGCAGTAGCGCACAGCGGAGATCCCGGGTTTCCCGCTCCTCCTTGACAAGAGAAAAAAGACGAAGAAGGAGGACGGATGTAACATTGTGCTACCACCCTCAGAGATGGCATCTTGCAGGGAAATGATGGCGTTGGACAACGGAGCTACCCACCATCACATACGGTTAGACTGTTGCTGTGCGAGCAAGCTGAGAGGTGAGACATACGGCATACGAGGCCTTGTTTAGCTGAGAGGCCCGTCCCATCCCCGCTTGGTTGCATTGAAGATCACAACCTCATAATTGCCGTAATGAGAGATTGACTGAGATGGATACTGGAGTTTACGGATACCTGAACCAGGTTAATTAAACATACGAGTTTTCGTTTACTATATATATCTTGTACTCT
This sequence comes from Fusarium praegraminearum, assembly GCA_002093855.1. NCBI lineage: Eukaryota > Fungi > Ascomycota > Sordariomycetes > Hypocreales > Nectriaceae > Fusarium > Fusarium praegraminearum. The sequence goes on along the minus strand of LXHY01000124.1, from coordinate 208,453 downwards.
ACTCTCACTTCATACGAGTATTCCAAAGCATAGCAAAGCATCAATCACTTTATCCTTCACAATGCGCTTCTTCCAGACTCTTTCGCTTTCAGCGCTTCTTACTCTCGGCGATGCTGCTGCCATTGCCAAGGACTCAAAAGTCAAGGTCCCGGAGCTACCAAACACTGACTACGATGCCGTCGTCATTGGAGGTGGCCCAGCTGGTCTTTCTGCTTTGAGTGGTCTTGCTCGTGTGCGAAGAAATGTCCTTCTTCTCGACAATGGACTGTACCGAAATGGACCTACTCGACACATGCACGATGTCATTGGCTTTGATGGTGAGCAAGCTACCCAATCTCAACAAGAATCAAACTAACAAGATAGGTGTTCAACCTGCATACTACCGCTACGAGGCCCGTAGATTACTCTCCTACTACGACACTGTCAAGATGGAGAACGCCACAGTCATAGACATCAAGGCCCAAAAGGGCGACTACACTTCCTTCTCCCTCTCCGTTGACTACCCCGGTCAACACACCAAGACTATCACAGCCCGCAAGGTCGTTCTCGCCACTGGCATCAAGGACCTTCTCCCTGACACACCCGGCATTGCTGAGAACTGGGGCAAGGGCATCTTCTGGTGTCCCTGGTGCGACGGCCACGAGCACGCCGATCAGCCCCTCGGTCTCATCGCACCTCTGAACAAGGTCGCCGGCCTCGTCCGAGAGATGGCCACGCTCAACTCCAACGTGTACGCCTTTGTCAACGGCACCGACAACAGCACCACACAAGCCCTTGCAGACAAGGACCTTCCCCAGTGGAGGGAGTACCTGAAGCTGCACAACGTTACAGTCGATAACAGAACCATTACAGAGGTCAAGCGTCTCAAGAATGGTGACACCCACAACGCTGACCCCAGCCTTCCTTCTGTCCCCGAGTTTGATCTTTTCAGCGTTGAGTTCACTGAGGGTAAGCCCGTTGAGCGCGCTGCGTTCCTGACGAGCTTCCCTGATGAGCAGCGCTCTGACGTCGGAGAGAAGGCTGGTGTTACCCTCTACGGTGGACGACTCCAGGCTAATGAGACTGCGGGTTTGATCACCAACGTCCCTGGCATCTACGCCATTGGTGATGCCAACACTGACAACACCACCAATGTGCCCCATGCTCTCTTCACCGGTAAGAGGGCCGCTGTCTTTTTGCACGGTAAGTTTTCCATACTCCATTCAAGTAAATATTATACTAATTACCTCAGTCCAACTCGAGAGAGAGACACAGGCTGTTGAGCTCGCTGGACTGCCCAAGCGAGAGGCTGAGCTCCAGGAGCGGGATCTTTGGGAGACCATGAACGGCAAGCGTGGCGAGATGCTCTACGCTGGCGAGTTTGAGCAATAAGTTTTATGAAAAGTCAAGAAAAGGAGAAGCGTATGCGGAGGTAATTAATAATGGTGAACTGCATATTTAATGGTGGTATATAAAGCATTTATGAGTTACGGACTTGTTATCAATGACAATACATTGCTTTGAAGAATATGTTTTGAACCTTCCTATCTGTCTTACTGAGACTTGTCTGCATCCCACTGTTTGAGCATACCCTCGAGCTGCTCATGTCTCTCCAAAGCGTCACTAAACGAGACCAATCTCTCCTCTTCACCGTTGGCAAACTGTTCGTAAATCGCCGCAATACTCCTGCCAATGACGGGGATATCGTTCTCCTCCTGCCAGTCATACCACTTCCACTCAACTTCCTCAACGGTGTCTGTCTCGAAATCGTGAACTTCAATGGTTACAGGCTTGGAGTAACCTGATGCGTTTAGAGCAGTACCTCCAAAGCCTCGGAGTCTAATCTCGCCCTTTTCACCATTGATGGTGATGACCAGAGGCGGTTCACCGGGGAAGGGCTGGCCACGACGGAAGCGGATCAACACAGCAGCTCCTTTTTGGACGGTTGGAGATTCTTTTAGGGTTCCTGTTGCAAAGGTGATATCTGGGACGTCAGTTGCAACTTTATCGATAATCTCGTTTGTCGTGGCATCACGGATTTGGACGTTGGGTCTTTGTGAGTGAAGACGGCTCTTGATGTTTGTGACGTCGCCAACAATGGACTGGAAGGAATCGAAAACTGAACCTGTTAGCTTCAATCCGAATAAGTTTGGTTTCTTGTTGCTTACTGTGTGCCAACCCAATGGTAAAGGTATTTCCACCTACAGCACGTTGGGTAAAGTACTGCAAGGTTGACGGTAGGATATCTCTATCATTCGTTCCTCCAGCAGCATGAAGCTCACTGCTAAGAATCTTTCCAATACGTCCCTCACTCGAGAGCTCACGGATCTTGACAACAGGCGGTGCAAGACGTCCCTGAAGTCCAACAATCGTCTTGACGTTGTTCTCCTTGGCCGCATCGACAAGCTCCTTTGCATGCTCAACATCCTGCGCCAAAGGCCACTCAACAAAAACGGCCTTGCCAGATTTTACAACTGGGAGAGCGTTGGAGTGATGAACGTCAACTCGTGTAGCTATAACGACGAGATCAATGTCTTTATCAGCGGCGAGATCGTCGGATGTGCCGTAAGCTTTTGTTCCAGAGGGGAGATTGTAGTGTGTGATTGCTTTTCTAGCGGCGTCGACGCTACTGTTTTGGAGAGCGACGATTTGATACTTTGATCGACCGAGGGGAGAGAGAAGGTAGGGGAGGTGTGCGTTGGAGGCCCAGCTGGTCTTTGCTGAGGATGAGAGGCCGACGATAGCGGTACGAATAGGAGCCATGATTATGTTTTGTTTCTTTGGGGTGTTGACTATGTTATTTCATAGAGCTCAAATTGGTATATTTGATCATGATTGTTGGTCATTATATAGTTTCATTGTGGTAATAAGAGGCTACTATGGTGCAATCGTGATTTCTAATCATGGATTTGTAAGTTGAAGGACAGTCAGATTGTGATGTAACGCAACGTATTGTCTGGGTATAAATAATTGGGTATTGTAGAATATATAAGCACTTAATCCAAAAGTAGAAAATGCTGATTGCTGCATTGGGCTCATGGTGTTGAAGTTGGTAACATGCCCGTCAAATAACAGGAACCTGAACTTCAAACTTGGCCTAAATTGTTGGCCTCCTGACAATCCATCTATTGTCTCTTAACGTTATATAGTTCGAGGATGCTCCATTCCCACGCCTTGTGGTTGAGTTTTAACTGCAGAGTCCATTACCTCCGTCGTCAGCCGAACGAAGCATGTGTACATAGGGCGTTGTGCGGCCGTTCGGCCTCTTGGAGCATACGTTTTATTGCACTCAGATACAGAGTGGTCAATAATTGCATAAATGCAGATCTACATATGTATATGCTTTGGCTACCCAAGTGAGCTGCCCATCCATATGAAGGTGTCTACCCAATCGTTTCATCACCCACAGCTTCGTGAGAAAACAATCTCAATCAATTCGGCATTCAACTAGAATGCGGCAGTCATATTCCCCCTTTCTTCAACTCGCAGCGGATTCATCCATCCTCAAAAAAGTACCCCTCCAAGACAATATGCAGTCATGGTTACATCGATTCAAATGACACTGACCGACCATAACCGACAGCGCTACATGATACTGAACCTCGTAATAAATACCAATAAATGACACATATTGCATGCAGGAACATTCTAATTGGAAGTTGCCAAGGAACATCGTGTAAACAATGAGCTGAGGCTGAGGAACGGGCCGTCGTGGATTCTACAAGAGTGAGTCTAGTTCTGACGACGTGCATATTTCAAATGAGGGGATCCAAGACATTATTCCAAGACTTGGGAAATTTCACATGTCGATCAGTAGGTTTATGACAGCTCAATGTTGATGTATTGGTTAAGAATTTTTATCAATGTCAGACTGGGCTTGTCGAAAGCCATAGAGATGTTTGTGGCTGGCTGAGATATGTACACCGTTACTAGTCTGGCTAGAGTATAATCAAAATCCATACCATGATGTAGACTTCTATGGTCACAGTTCTGTATTCATGAAGTAAAAGGCGTTCTAAAGTAGGGATACTTGGCAACGTAGAGCTTTGTTTGACAGCATAGGTACAAAGAAGCAACTCCACGATCAAGAGGGTTGCAGAAGCTGACGACTTGAATACGCGGCTTCATCAGCTTCTACCCCGCACAATTCGATTGGATATAGAACATGTAGTTAGGGAGCAGTGGACTATCCAATGCATCCTGCAGTCAGACAGATGTCTTTACTGATGGCAACTGTCGAACAGCAACATCTTGTGAAATTTGGCACAGTGACTGAATGGATGCCTTTCAGGTTGTGAGTGAGTGACCAAGGTCTGTAACTTGTATATATTTCTAGACTTATACAGTGTGATTTGCAATATCACATGGACTCTTAGATTCTGAACATGATCCGTTGAGAATAACATCATGTCCGTGCGACATTGGAAGTGCCCAAGAACACAGCCAGCCACTTTCTGTTCTCTCTGCCTCTTGTGTGCAGTGCCATACTGTATAATGTTACACTCTAAACTCCACAACTTCACATGCTGGCATTATAACCAATAGACTGTCGATCTCGCCCTTGACTATCGATGCAGAGGCCAAATGTGAGACACAGACTTCTTGATCATCATGTATATGCCTTTACCACAAGAAGCCAGGGACATGAAGTGATACAAGACGGAGGATCTCAAGGCCGAGTGGAAAGACGGCATCTTGGACTCTCGATGGTGGTTTGGATCAACATAAAAAGGCCACTTCTCCCCATCCAAATCCATCTTTCTTCATCCAACTCACAGCATCTCAAAGCATCTCAACAACCTCAAACAAAAGCTTTCAGACTCATATCCAAACCTAAAACTTCAAGTCAGTTTCTTTTGTCTCTCTCCAAAGGTTCAACTAACAAACTCAGAATGTCCTACACCATTAAAGTCCGTGTCTACCAAACCAACCCCAACGCCTACTTTCACATCGTTGAGAAGGGCTGCTGGCACTACGCAAACGGTAGCCAGTGGAATGAGCAGAACGGCATCCTGACGCTCACCATGGGCGGCAGCGGTACCTCTGGCATGCTCCGCTTCAAGACTGAGCAAAACAAGGAGGGATTCTTCGTCGCCATGGGTGTCCACAACTACAAGCCTTGGGTTGACACTGTGACTGGCCTGGCTGATGAAGTCACCTGTGTCAAGGCTCTGCCCGAGTACTACGGCAATGCGTCGGACCGTACTCGATCTCGCGAGTCGCAGCGTACTGAGCAGACTATTCTCAACATTGATCGCAGGAACATTTCCACTCATTACAAGGTTAAGGAGGGCAACAACCTTGAGCTTGATATCACCATTGGATAGGGGGCTGGGTCGAAAGCCTTGATCGAAATGGGATGGAGAGGATCTGTTAGTTATCTTAGCAAATTGAACTCTCATTATCACTGTGACAACATGCTGAAAGTTGTGAATGTATCCATGAAGGTTTAGCCTTGGATTGGACCTTTTTGAGTGGAATGTCAGGGCAAAATAGAAACCAGATTGATCGACTTTACCAAATTATGGGATATGCTCTGTCGCCTAAAAATGAGTCATTGTAATAGCTGTAAAGTTGGTACGTTGTCAAGGTTTCACTGTCACCGGAGGACGTTAAACATTTTGTCTAATTCTGGCTTTCGCAGAGGTATTGACTAATATCTGGCCTGCATGTCGTGGATCAATCAGGACAAACACATGAAAGGTTTATTTCATAAGGTTATATGTTTAGAACAGGTGCTTTGCATTTATGCAAATAAACTCAGAGCTACAGTGTTGACTTTGGTAGTGTCTAGGGAATTTATTAAATTTTCAAGTTGTGTCCTGACTGTCTAACTATAAAAACGACGAGTTCTGTGGACCTCTCATACTCAATTATGAACCTCGACTACATCAACGACAATAATGTCAACCATTTCAACAAATCAAAATCCATCAGCAATGTCACACTTATGGCCTTTAAACTGCGTCGTAACCCATCCCGGAGTCCTTAAAGGCACCTCGCCATACTTGTATCGCCGATCCACTAAGGTACACACCTCTGTCGACTTCGAACCAGAAGGATTGTTCATATCGGGTTCAGGAAACGGCTTCATCTGGTCAGCCTGTCGCGCATACAACCAAGGGAGTACCTTGGTTATTCGTCCTGATGATGTCTGGCTGGCTATCCTGCAGAGCATCGGCCGCTTCTGTCTCCCCCAGACGGACGAAACTCTGTTGAATGAGAAGCTTGACGTTCCTAGGTTGACCGATAAAGACTTTGGGAGCCCTACATCTTTGGCTGAGGAAATGGAGTATCTCGTCAAAAGGAAGTGCTTATCAGCGGAACGCACGAGCTCTTTGATGCCAGACTTTACCACGACGCGTCCGGAAGACGTCACAGCTGCTTGTGTCTCCATCCTCGGTAAGCAGTGGGAAGAGAAACGCCCTACCGATTTGCGCTTCACAGGGGGCGGCATTCCTGCAGTGAAACTCGTTGGACAGTCTTGCGATTGGTTCGGTCTCCTGGACAAGTTGAAAGACTTCAAGGATGAGGGTGAAGAGGTCCAGCTCTTTATCAAACAAATACGGCCCATTTTGCGCCGCCTGCATTATGCCGCCCGTGAACCAGATAGCCCAACAGCGCACGAGTTGTTCAGAACAATGGTTAGAAGGACACCCCCAGACGGCATCTGCGACGATTTGGTGACTGGTTGGATCTGTTCCTTTTACCATTGCAACCAATTGAACCAAAGGCGGAAAATACGATATGAGAGATATGGGCCCCTTGGAAGGTATGAGGACAAAGCGTCCGACACAGCCGGAGAAGAAGAATACGACGATATACTCTATTCTGTCACCCGTCTCGCCGACATTCCAACCGGAATATCGCAAATGCCTGTCGAGCTTCAGGGTAAACACAAGATTCTTGGTTGCTTCATGATAGGAGGGTCTATCGCTATGGCTTATGAACGCAATGCGCAGGGCGTATGGATGTATAGGCCGATATCAGGGTGGATTATACGCTACCCCGAGAATACTGAAATGGAACTCAATAGGAAAAGTATCCTACATAACGTAAAGCAAGAGCTTCAACGTGAGTGGCGAGTAGCGAATACATCTTTTCAGGACAGCGCCGAAAGTACTCAGGCGATCGCGTTGGTGTTGGGTAGGATGATGAAACGGTTGGATGAGTTGTGATGCGTCGATCTCTGGACTAGGGTATGGCGTTGCTATGAGGATCAGGACAAGGGAAAGAAAGAGTTGGTACAGGCATGTCTACTTGGTATTACTTTACTTTGAACTAAATACATACATAAGAATGAAACGTCCCACTGTTCCTAAACCTGAGGAGTAGCACCTGTAAGACTAAGAGTGTAATCAAGTCCCTCAGAGACATCAGCAGTCAACTCAAATCCATTGTACATGATTGGCTTAGCTGGAGCGTTTGCAACAACAACACTGACTTCATCCCCAGACTGAACAGCAACTGTTGCAGCACCGTTGACAAGAGTAGTATAAGATGTCTTTCCGCCTTTATGGTAAACAGAAACAGTCGCCACAAACTCGCCTTCCGAAGCGACCTTGACTCCGACCTGGGTACCAGTCACTTGAAGAGGAATGATGTTGGCCCCCATGTATCGGGGCGCACGGTCAGCTGTAGGCTTATAGCCATTACCAGAAGGCTCGACGTGGGAAAACTTGATCTCCGAGCGTTGCTGGAAGAAAATTTCCTGCGCGGAAGCATGACCAATGTCAACGTAAGCCATTCGCGCCCAGTATCGACCAACAATATCACCGACTGTGGCATTCTTAGACACACGGCTCAGCGTGTGAAGAGGAGTTTCGTTACTGCCCTTTTCATACTGAATTTGCAGCTGACGAACGGTATCTTGTCCCAGACCTGCAAAGTCATCAGGGTTGTTTGTCAAGTAAGCCAGAAAAGGCCAGGCTTGGTAGTAGTTGCCGGACTCCGGGGTGCCGTCGACGATGACCTGGTGAGAGTCGCCAAGGAGCTTCTTCAGCTCTATCTCAGTAGGATAAGCCTCTTGGTTATGGGTTTTTCGGGCGCTAGCACATATGTCGGATGTTTTGTATGTGTCAGCGACCCAATTGGCGAGAGTCTCCCACCAAGCGCCAGTATTCGCCTGATCAACCCAGGTTCGTTGATGATAGTGCAGTCCATGACCGTATTCGTGAACGGTCACGCCTGGAACAGCGAGATACTCATCAAGAACCTCCAACCAAGCCGATCCGGCATCAGCGTCAGAGTGCATCACACCAGCAGCCCCTCCACTTAAACTTCCGACGGTGTAAACATTGGTCTTGTGCAGCGGGCCACTATCGGTCTGGTCGTTGAAGGAGAGTCCGGGAGAGCGCCACTTGAGTGTTCCGACGAAGCAGTCGAATGCGCCTTCTAGCATCTCAAGGGCTTTGTCAGTCGATTCAGCAGATCCTGCATAGACTCGGAAGTGAGCTGAGTCTTTGAAGTTGTTGCCTCCTGGGCCAACATTTGGGTTTGCGGTGTAAGATGCTTCCGCTCCTGCCGCCGGGGCAGAAGCTGATGGGATAGCCTGGGGGAGAGCATTGGCCCCGGCAGCAAGGAGGCCAATTGCTGTGTGGATGTTGATGAGACCCATTGTAGCGAGTGTGAGCTATAGAAACGAATGTATTTGTAAAAAGAAAAGCGAAAGAATAGAAATGAATGACAACACAACTTGGAACTGGAGGGTGACACTGTAGATAAGGTGTTTATGCTTCTTATATGCATGCTTGCCGAATGCCTTAAGTTAGATAAACATGCTACCAAGACCACCTTGATTGGTGGATTATCTAGATTTCCAGATAAACGGTTTCAAAGTCAAGGTTAAAAGGTTCTGGAAAAATAGTCCGCTGGCTCTATTTGTCAGTTTCATGTGGACTTGCGAGGATAACCTTGCAAGTGTGTTAGAGAAACAGGGGTTATGGTTTGATTGCAAGGCAAGTGTCACTGTTTCATCTCTGTATCTGAGAGCGATCGACATGAGAACAATTTCTTCACGGCGGATCATATGGAGATTTAGTTTCAACTAGAGTAAATAGTAGACATGGAAGAGAATGAGACAAGATTAAAAATCACCTATTTTGGGCTGGTTCTTGTTGTATCATCGGAAGATGCCGTCGCGTCATACCGACGATTAACCGCGTTGTCACGCAACTACCTTGGTACCCTGGTAACTCTTAGTAACGTCAGTTGATGACTCCATCTTACAGACCAGTCCAATCTACCTCGTTTCAACATCTTCAAACCCTGGTATCCAATCTGTCATCGAGATACTGAATTCAAAATGCCACCAGACCTATCCGAGGACGTTGCTGTGCAGCAACCTCTCCTTTCTGAGCGTGACGAGAATATCTCATCCGACGCGTCGCGTGAGTCTCGGACCCGAGGAGCATTTACTCGTAACCTCGGCGCCGCTGAAGCATTTGGTATCGTTGTAAGCATCGTCATCGGAAGTGGTGTATTCACATCTCCCGGCTCGATCGACACGAATGTTCCGTCACCTGGTATTTCTTTGGTCATCTGGCTCATTGGGGGTATCCTGGCTTGGACTGGAGCTTCTACTTTTGCTGAACTCGGCACGGCTATTCCAGGTGAAGGTTAGATATTTGTCACCCGCTGCGATATTCATGTCGACTAATTTGTTGTAGGCGGAGTCCAGCCATATCTTCAGCATATTTATGGCGATGTATGGGGCTTCCTCGCAGGCTGGACATGGATCGTCGCCGTCATGCCCGCCACTCTCGCAATTCTCAGTATCGTCTTTGTCGAGAGCGCTTACTCAGCCGCAGGTGTCATCAACGAGGATGACCGTATAGAGCACAAGCTTCTCTCCATCCTTGTTCTCGTTGTCATGAGCGTTGCAAACTCTATCAGCACGAAGGCTAGCACGCGTCTCAACGGCTTCTTTGTGGTGCTCAAATTCCTGAGTATCCTTGTTGTGGTGGTCGCTGCTCTTGCTGTAGTGGGCGTCCACGTTGCGCATCCCAACAAGGAAGCCGGCGGAGGCGATTGGTACAAGAAATCGTGGTTCAAGTATCGTGATACATACAACCCTAATGGACCGGATACGGATTGGAGTAAGTTGAGTCAGTGGGAGATCTTTGGCCATTACTCTGCGGCTTTGTATGCAGCTTTGTGGGCTTACTCAGGCTGGGACAAGGTCAGTTTTGATTCCCCTTCGCAAGCCCGACAACTAATTTGACCAGGCCATTTATGTATCTGCTGAGCTTTCACAGCCTGCTAGGCAGCTTCCTCTCGCCATCAACACATCCATTCCAACAGCTATCATCTGTTTCCTGGCCGCCAACGCCGGATACTACATTCTTCTCCCTTGGAATGTCGTCAGTACCACAGATAGTGTAGCAGTAACAGCCATAACACGTCTTTTGGGTCAAGGCTTTGGTATCGTCACCGCCATACTCATCTGCCTGGTTGTTGCAGGATCTCTGCTAGGCAACTCCTTCGTCGCGAGTCGAATGTGTGTTGCCGCAGCAAGAAAGGACTGGATCCCGAGTCTTTTCACCATCGTGGGACGTGTTGGTTTGAAACCCGCCGAAGAAGAAACTGCTGCAGCTGATGAACCATCCAAGGATACTGGGGATGCACCGATCAACGCTGTTATCCTTTCAGTCATCCTTGCCAGCTTTTACATCCTCTTTGGCAGTTTCAGAGCACTCCTGACTCTTAATGGTCTTGGAGAATACTCTTTCTTCTTTCTCACTGTTCTCGGAGCAATCATCCTCCGCTACCGCGAGCCTGATTTGGAGCGTCCTTATAAGACCTTTTCCATCAACCCCATCGTATTTGTCATTGTTAGCGGCTTCGTTGTCGTTAGAGGTGCTATCTTTGCGCCTGTGCAGGCAGTTATTATTATGGCCATCTGGTTCTTGGGTCTTGTTTTCTACAAGGCCCGTCAGTATTGGGCTTCCAGGTAAATGGGTTACGAACAATAATTTTCTGTCTCGTATCTTATTTTCAGAGTTGGCGGAAGTATAATGCTGAGATTAATTATAGTTCATGGTAGATCAGTCTCTTCTCATGAGTGGCGTGGTATCATAGGTAAACAAGAAGGACATGGATTGTATTTCCCGTTAGACGCATCTTAGATATGACAAATAGCCTGTCTTGCAAATCAAATCATATTAAACAAATCTACTCGTTAGGTCATTTTATAGGTTAGCAGGCATGTAGTGGGTATTTGCAGGTGCATGTCTCTTGGTGAGTCTGCGACTTGGTGAGTTCTTGCAGTTTCCAAAGTCTAATACTGACTTGTTCTACCACTCTGCATCTTTGAGCCCTATCTATCACGTAGGTAAAGTTCAAATAAGCAACTTTGATTTTGTTTCTCTATCAAACATAGTGATTAATGCCACACGCCTCGATAATAGCATAAACCAACCCACCAATTTCGTCTCTTATACTCGCAGCTGCCAAGATGTGTTTTCGGATACTCCGATGCACTTAGGCCTACCGCAAGGACCCCCATGTGCTCGACTATGCATATCAACAGAAACAGCATAGACTGGATATCCGGAGTTTCCGGGCTAGATCAACGCACTAATTCCGCGTAATTGGATCCCTCATCCCATTTGTGCATCACAATTTGGCAGCGTTACTTTCGGCAGTCAGAATTTTTCTTATCGGCAACGTGAAACGTATTCTCCTTTTCTCAAGGGTGTCGTATTGTCGAATAGCTAGCCACTAAGAAGAGCTGACCAAATTGCAAGCGAGTGCCGATCCCGACGTCTGGGTCCAACGGTTCTGGATACCGCCAGGGTATCAACCTTGCGTCGAGCCACAACTGAACCTGCTGAGGTAACATCACTAGTTGCACCGCAGATATGATATGTATGTTGGTTGTTGAGAAAGGAGGTCCCATAGATTAATACAAAATCGCCAATTATCCCGCCTCACTTCTCTCTGTCATTCTCCGTTTCGTCTATATTGCAAAAATGGGTTTCAAAGTTCTCATTGCTGGCGCTGGCCCAACAGGCCTCCTCGCGGCCCTGGCTCTTCAGCGAGCTGGAATCGAGTACAAGATTCTCGAGCGTCGAAAGGAAGCCGATCTCAACTGGGGTGCCTCAGTCTGCATCTGGCCTCACAGCTCTCGCATTTTAGACCAGCTTGGTCTTCTGAAGGAAGCCTATGACCTTCACCTGCCCATGGCCAAGAAGTGCAATCTCCGACGCGATGGATCTGTTATGAGTTGGAGTGACATGATTAAAAATATTGGTGAATAGTAAGTTAAGGCCCGCCATCGATTGTGGCGATGATACTAACCTCAACTAGCCACGGCCACGAATGGATGCTCTTCCAGCGAGGTGATCTAGTCAACCTACTCAAAGAAAACCTCTCCGACATAACGAACCAACTTTTGCTCGACAAGCAAGTCACAACTATATCTTCCAAGCCCATGGGCGTCGAAGTCACGTGCGCAGACGGCAGCACTTACGACGCAGATATCCTCATCGGCGCCGACGGCATCAACAGCATCACCCGCGACTTCGTCAACGAAGAGACCAAGGAAAGCGAGAAAAAGAACGAAGACTTTACGACCACATTCTACGGCTTCTACGGCCATGGCGAAGAGCTCTCCACAGACCTCGTCGAGGGAACAGATTACGAGACCCACTCGACAGGGTTCAGCGCTCAACTCATTATGCCAACGCACAAAAAGTACTTCTTTACCATTTATCTCAAGCTCGAGAAGCCGACCACGGGACGACACTACATCACCCCCGAGGAGGCTGGCGAGTTGGCCAAGAAGTACGATGATGTCTACATGGCACCTGGTATCACCTTCAAGCAGGTCTGGGAGTCGAAGAAGTGGTTCTACACAGCCCCATTCGAAGAAGGTGTCGCAAAGACATGGTCCAGAGACCGCGTCGTTCTTATCGGTGATGCCGTGCACAAGATGACACCCAACATTGGTTTCGGTCTCAACACGGGATGGCAGTCTACCGTTGTGCTGATCAACCTCATCCGCACACTCATTGTCGAGAACCCGAACCCGGATATCAATGATCTGACAAAGGTCTTTGCCGAGTACAAAAACATTCGTTTCGCGCATGTCACCAACGACGTCAAGTTGGCTGGTACGTCGACGCGAGCTGTCATATGGGACAACTTCCTGTGGAAGTTTCTGGATCAGTATCTTTTGCCGTACATCAACGGTGATACCATCTTGGCCAAGCACATGTGTTGCCCGACAATTCTCAAGGCTTTTACACTGAATTGGTTGCCTGAGCCCAACTTTAAAGAAGGAGAGTTGAAGTGGCATAATAGACCGGTCGTTGTCAAAGAGTGAAGCACACCTGGCATCACATAGCGTAGCATAGAATACATGACATAGAATTCCTTTTTGTTGAGTAGTAATTGTAATACATTTCGATCCCATCCTCCAAACTTCCTCGCATTTGGCCTGTGGCATATACCATAGACCCCTCCTCTGTTCTTACAAGCGGTATCGCCCTGTAGCAAAGATAAAATCTACTTTGGATTCTTCCGCTTCTTCGCATTGACAGGCACATCGGTTTTGGAAGACGACGTGGCATCGTTTGGCGTGGTATCAGCGTCAGAAGGAATCTCCCCCGACTCGTCAACCTCATCCTTGACTTCCCATTCGGCGATATCATCCCGAAGATCTTCTAGAAATTCTTCATCAGGCTGCTCGTTGCTAGAATGCTCTGCCACCATATCCTTCCGCATTTTGTTCAGCACGCTGGCGGGGGGCTGATCGAAGGTCCTCGATCGACTGCTGAGTTTGGGTACGCCCTGGGCCATGAGATTTTGCAGCTCTTCGCTCGTCATGGGGGTTTGCTGGGAGTCTGGTGTTGGAATCATGGCCACAAGCTCCTCCAGAGGGGGGTTGAACGTAGAATCGACCATTACTTCGTAGCTTTTTGTCATCTTTTCTTGCTCTTCCCAATGTTTATTCAAGATTTTGTATAGACGCTGATAATCTGCCGGATGAACAGCGAACTTATGATCCAACTTTGGATCTAGGAAATAACCATACTCTCTGACGGACGCCAGCGGCCTAATGTATCCACCGGCCAAAATTGTGGAATGTAAGACAATACCAGGGACGTCTTCGGTGGGTGGTTGTTTCAATTTGTGTCTGATAAAGACATAGCGGGGAGTTTTGCAACGCTTTTTTATTTTGATTTTTAACAGTCAGTCGAACAAAAACTTAGTCTTGAGGCATGGCGCGGCACAATACATACCGTGTGATAGCGGATTGATGATTCTTGAATCCTGAATATGATGTTATCTCGACGCGTCGAGATCATTCTCTTCCATTCGTACTCCGACTCTGGGTCTGTTTGATCTTCGGCAATTCTTCTCATCCATCTTATGCGGGATGATTCGAGAAGTTCTTGCAAACATGACATGCTGACATTTCCTGGAAACTTTTCAGCTTGATTGTTGCTGCACTGGGGAAAGCAACTATACCCTGGGACAACATTAGCTACATGAATACTCCATCTTTTCACCGTGATTAACTTACTGTTTGATCCTGCAAGACCATCAGGTTAACCAACTACTGTACATATCACATCGATGTGCGGTGGGAAGGGGAAACGCACTAAATCAGAGTGTCGGAGTACGACCCGATCTTCACTATAGGGGACTTGTAAGAATCCCGCGAGTCCGTAGAATATAGTGTGCCACTTGACGGCGTAGTCTGTCCAAAGATTGGCGAACTGAGATCTGGTGGCTTCTGCGAATTCTCTGTCCACTTTCCTTGCCTCTTTGATGAGTCTGAATCGTAGGTTTGTGTCTTTAAGCCAATTCGCGGCCTTGGCCCGTATCTCTGAGTCGGACGAAGGTGAATGGAGCTTAATGTCAGGCAGCTCGGTCTCTTCGTTCGCTTCGACTGCTTTTGCTCCAACTACTATATTGGCATCTTGCTCGATCACTTCGTCCATGACTCTGGCTTTGGCTCTGGCCATAGCTTCGGCCTCGGCATAATCCATGGCTGCGGATCTTGATCTGTTCGGGGCTCTGGCTCTCTTTTCGGCTGCTTCTCTGGCTTCTATGACTTCTTTGGCTTTTTGGGTTCTTGGGAATCTTTGGGCTTTCAGGGCGGCCCTCATGGCAGCTTTTTGTTTGCCTTTTTGAACATCATTCGAATGGAAACGTGATTGAATTACCGCAGGTCGCAGAGCGACGCAGTGACTCAGAGGCCTGAGTGAGCGCAATAGACCTGACATGGCTATCTGCGATGGCTGCTTTGTCGAGTCACGCGACTTGGATACTGGTTTTGGTGTTGGACAAGGAGAGAAAATTATGCCAGGTTGAATGTGCGGCTCATTGCGCTAAGGCAGTTATCGATAAGGCGCCACGTGTGGCTAGCAATCCAAAACTCTGTTCATCACAACAAATACCTAGACAGTGGTTGAATCTTGCTCGAGGTTCAGATATGCGTATCTGTGGTTACCTACTGTAGACTCTGCTTGAGCTTTAGATGATTGGTCTGTGGTCTGGCCCTGTCTGTTGGTTGCATTTGCTTTTTTTTTCACTAAGACATTCATCCCAATTGGCCCCATTAATGTGATTTGTGAGGCGTCAAATGTGATGCAACGCCTTGGCGCAGACGCAGGACATGGACAAGCAAAGGTTCAGGGTAGTTGCATGTCGCATCAATGGAATGCTTTGTTTGACTGTAATAAATGCATTTTGTCTCTCTTGATGCGTAATAATCGTCCAAGACTGTAGTCAGTCAGTGGCTGCTGTGCTGGTTTCGGTGTTTGATAGCAATTTACGGATGAAAAGTACATTTCATCATGGATTTTATCATTAGTGATATTGTTGTTTGCAATATCACTCGTAGGTCAAAATAGTTGCGATTGTAACTCTTTTCTAAATGAGAAAACGGACGGAAGTACCCTATATATATACTTCGTACCTTTTTTTTCACTGCATTTTTAACCTGTCTCGGTCTGTTGTGTTAGTGAACGTGCCGTGCTGGTTGGATGTCTCTCTACCCGTCCGTAGGTACAGCAAGATGGAACTGGGGAGGGTTAAAATTGCAGTGAAAGTGAGGCCATCTTCAGGGTGTTCAGATCAATCACTACAACCCAGCCCGTCCATATAGAGCCTGAATATGCTTCACAGGTACGTTCCTGTTGACTGATCCTCCAACGTTGAAGTGCCTGTAACTGTAGTATATTATTCGAATCTAACTAATCACGCGACGTGTGTTATTAACATCAAAACGCACAGTCGCAAATATCTCCAGACGATGTCAGCGGCTTAACCATGACGTCACAGATGATCGGCCAACATTAAACAAGCAGGGCTGAATGCCACTTTATTTTTTTTTACCTGTTTTTGTCCAGTTGGAAGAAGAGGAAAGCTCAACACCAAAAATCAATTTGTCGCGATAGAGTCAGAAGATTTTTCACAATATTAATTACAAAATCTCCACCAGGTGGAATAGGCAGCGACATAAAGCCCTGGTACCCCATGCCTGAGACTCCGCTTGGTAAAAATCCCCATGGAGTACAAGACCGAGGATTTGACCGATTGGAACTGGGTCAGGTAATAATTTGGGATTGTTTGTGCTGTTATTGTTCAAATCATATCGTGGAGAATTAATATCGTGCTGTGATGGGAGGCTCTGCGGGAAACACGTGAATTGACAACGGATTAAAACGTGCGAACAAGAAAAAAGAAACTTTTAAGCTACGGCTTGTGCGGCTCTTGTAAATTCATTTGGAGGGTCTTGCCATGTCTCAGTTAATTCCGCAGTATAATCCGCCAAGGCAAAGCCCAGAGTTCAGCTGTGATCGCCCAGGACGGCACGTTTTTATCTTGGCATCTTGGCTTTCCAAGTTGTCACCACCAAATCCTTCTACAAAAAGACCTGAACATCAGGGGTTAAACGCGGGAGAGGGTTACAGATATGACGCAATGATGTGCTAAACAAGGGGAATAAGCAGGACTTAAGTCAATTACTCTCAGTCTTCGATTCGATCTGATCAAGTCATGTCATTGTGGAGTTGCGAGAGAAAAGAATTCTGCTGCCTGGAATATCTCGCTTTGACCGATTGGAAGAGGAATTATGTTCTATCGATGACAGTAGAATAGGTTGCTGGTGTTTGCTTGTTACATGTTACCGGTAGTTCTATTGAACGGCTCTTAACTTCTCATACGTCATTTTCAATACCCCCAAGCTCAGGTTCATGACTCGGCCGAGTCTAGTTCCCAACATCTCCCTCTGGAGTCTGGACACCAAAAGACAGATGCACCCCGGTCTTTCGATCAGCGGCTTCCAATGCGCGATGAAATAACCACAACCACCAACGGTAACCAGTCTTGTCCACTCTGGGTAACCCGTCACCCGCATCTTGTCTCCATCCCACCACTGACCGTTGATCTCATGTCCTTTTAGAGTCCGGATACAGCGGCACAACCGATCTTGCTTAACTCCACACAACGACGCCATTCCCGGGGTATGATTCTTTCTTTCTTTGTTTCCTCTGGGAATGATGTCAAGAGTGGATATCTCACCCAACTACCTGCCTTAGTACTCTCACAACGTCTTGTAACATGTTGGTCTAATCCCCAGCTTTTAAAACAACATGATCCCCCCAATCCCCAGATAATTTAACCTTAATACCACTATCCCATCATATCTTCTTCTCTGGTAGACAGACCAATTAGTCTTGTCCAAAATGCCAACTCACTTCTCTGATGACCCACCTCAGGTCATCAACCAAAACGACCTACATCTCGCCAACTCGCGTCTTGAGAACCACAACGGTGCCCTCGATGGCTCAACAGACCACAGCGGCGACGAACGTAGCCCACGCCCAAACCCAAACCCCGCCCACCTCGAAAAGCTCGGTACCTACGACAAGTACGAGATAACAGAGGATGACTGCTACGATGAGCTCGGCTACTCCTTTCCCACCTGGAAGAAGTGGTACATCCTCACCGTCGTCTTTTGGGTCCAGGTATCGATGAACTTTAACACTTCACTCTACTCCAATGCCATCCCTGGTATTTCTGAAGAGTTTGGCGTGAGCGCCCAGGCAGCTAGATGTGGTGCTATGATCTTTTTGGTCTTGTATGCCTTTGGCTGTGAGCTTTGGGCCCCTTGGTCCGAGGAGTTTGGACGATGGCCTATCATGCAGGCTTCTCTGCTTCTCGTCAACATCTGGCAGCTCCCTGTTGCATTGGCGCCTAACTTTGCCTCTATCTTGGTTGGTCGTGCCCTTGGTGGTCTTTCGTCCGCTGGTGGGTCTGTCACTCTCGGTATGATTGCCGACATGTGGGAGTCTGACAACCAGCAGTACGCTGTTGCATACGTTGTCTTTTCTTCCGTCGGAGGTTCCGTGCTTGGTCCCATTGTTGGTGGTTTCTGCGAACAGTACCTTGCGTGGCGCTGGTCCATCTGGATCCAGCTCATCCTCGGCGGCTTCATCCAAATCGTCCACTTCCTGACTGTCCCCGAAACACGAAGCACCATTCTCATGAACCGCATCGCCAAGAAGAGAAGAAAGGAGACCAACGCCAACGTCTGGGGCCCTGATGAGCTCGTCCCCTTCCGCGAGCGCTTCTCCGCTAAGGAAATTCTTATCACCTGGACCCGTCCCTTCAAGATGTTCCTGACTGAACCTATCGTGTTGGTTCTCTCTCTCCTGTCTGGTTTCTCCGACGCCCTGATCTTCATGTTCATCCAGTCCTTTGCCCTTGTGTATGGTCAATGGGACTTTGATGCTGTTCAGGTGGGTCTGAGCTTCTGCGCCATTGGTGTTGGATACCTTCTCGCTTGGTTACTTTTCGTTCCATCGATTAAGCGGAACATCAAAGAGCGACGCGAAAAGCCCAATGATGAGCGTGCTCAGTACGAGTCGAGATTGTGGTTTTTGCTGTACACTGCTCCTTGTTTGCCTATTGGTCTTATTGGATTTGCCTGGACAATCCAGGGTCCTCCCATGCACTGGATTGGCTCCATGATCTTTGCAGCGATTGTTGGTATTGCCAACTATTCTATCTACATGGCTACCATTGATTACATGATCTGTGCTTGTAAGTATCTCTCAAGAGGCAAGAATGATGGCCACAAGCTAACAATTCCTAGACGGCCCCTACTCTGCTTCGGCCACTGGTGGTAACGGCTGGGCTCGAGATTTCCTCGCTGGTGTCCTCACACTTCCTGCTATCCCATTCTTCTCCAACATTGGTGCATCTTCCGGCAAGAACTTGGAATATGCTTCGACTATTCTTTTCTGTATTTCTTTCGTTCTTGTCGTGGCTGTCTACGTTATCTACTGGAAGGGACCTGCTCTCCGAGCACGATCACCTTTCGCTCAGCGTCTGGCTGGAGAGAAAAAGGACAATGCCGAACAGGGACGTCGCGGCAGTGTTGCATATGATGCTCGACGAAGAAGTAAGTTTTGAAGTTCGATATAATTAAGATAGAAGCTAACAGTGTGTCAGGCTCTGCCGGTACCATTACAGACCCTGAACGTCCTCCTGTTGCTGCTCGTCCTAGCTACGGTGCACGACAGTACAGCAACTCCAACCGTTTCTTCGGAGAGAGCCGTGTTACACCTCGTGGAACGCCCCGAGGTACACCATCTGCAAGCCGTCGCGCGAGTGCTGCCAACATTCACAGGCACCAGTAGAGTATGTTGTGGAAGATGATGAGCTGGAGTGGATATACCCTGGTTTGAGGAGTTATTTATAGCAACTTATTATGAAGGTATACGAATAATGAATAATTATCCTACAATCGCTTGATTAGACTTGTGAATACGATTGAAGTCATGTTTTGCTGTAAGAAGTCGCTGTGATTGCTGCTACGGCCATTGTTGAGCACCAATTGTTGGCTGTGTCTCCAACAAGTTCCGGGCGAATGGTTTAGTGGTATAATACTCCCTTAGCATAATTCGACCGAATAATCTGGGAGTGGTCCAGGGTTCGATTCCCTGTTCGTCCATTGCAGGTGGTTAGAATCCACCAAATATCCTCTTTTTGCGGTTCTGTCGATTTGTCATTTTTTTCTATGCCAATTGGTTGAAGGTGCAAGACGAACCGAGCAAGTCACTTAAGACGCAGCAACACTTGTACAGGAAACTCAATATTATTCAACATCTGAAACATACATAAACGATTTGTAAGAAATTCTATATCACTCGGATCCCGAACCCCAATTTGTGACAACTCACTGAGCAGCCACACCCACGACAGGAGCCACCGCATCCACCGCATTCACCTCGCACTTGTTGTCAATCTCCATCTGCAGAGTGATCTTCTCCCAAACAGCAGAATTGACAAGCTCAGCGAAAGTATCCTCAACAACCCGCGCAGTGCGCTCAACAATGTCGTCGACATCAGCCTTGGTCACGATGAAAGGCGGGCAGATGAGAAAGTGGTCGCCGCTGTAGCCATCGTAACCACCGTTGGCGTTGAACAGGGCAATCTCATAGCCTGCACTCATTCCTCGAGAGTGAAGCATGCTGTTTAGACCCAGACTGTAGGGGAACGGCATTTTGGTCTTTTTGTCGGTGACAAACTCGATGGCCCAGAAAAGACCCCTTCCTCGAATGTCGCCGACGAATGGCATTGGGAGGAAACGTTCTTTGAGACGCGATCCGAGATACTCGCCCATGGTCTGAACATGAGCCAGCAAGTTCTCGTCGCGGATGATCTGCTGGACCTTGAGACCCGCTGCCGCTGCTTGGGGATGGGCCATGTATGTCTGCCCGTGAGCAAAACCCTTGCCCGACTTCTGGAACGACTCAACGAGCTTGGCGTTGATCATGACAGCTGAGACAGGTGCGTATCCAGCACCAAGACCCTTTCCGACCACGAGGATATCGGGGACAACGTCTTCCTGCTCCCATGCGTGAAGGGTACCTGTGCGACCCATACCACACATGACTTCGTCGAGAATGAGAAGAGCGTTGTACTTTTCGCAAACGGCTTTCATGGCTGGGAAATAGCCTTTGATCGGCATGGCACACCCGCTTGCCTGTCGGATATTAGCCAAGCCACTTCACAAGGAACAATAAATAAACTTACACTACCGCCAACGGTTTCGGCCACAAAAGCGCAGACCTTCTCAGGTCCAATTCTCTGGAACTCATCATCGAGCTCTTGTGCCAGTCTCTTCACATACACCTCATCATCTTCACCATCCTTTCGGCCGCGGTATTCGCTGCAAGCTGATACTTGAGATGAGTTTTGCGAGATCAACTGCACAAATGGGTCCTTGCGAACTTTGAAATCACCCAGAGTCAAGGCACCCAGAGTTGCGCCGTGCCATGCTCCTACACGGGCGATGAAGTGGCTTCGCTCTGGCTGAGGAATGGCAAGGTGTGAGAAGTGAGTTTTGGCTAGTTTCAGAGCAACTTCAACTGCTTCAGAGCCTGTATATCGCATATTAGTAATGGTTCTGGAAGTTGACAACTGCTTATCGGCCACTGACCTGATCCGCACAGGACCGCCTTGGACATCAGCCCATTTGTCGACTCAACCAGGAAATCAGCGAGATCCTCGGCTGCCTTGGTCTTGTAGAACCCAGGATGGCAGTAGGGAACGTTGACCAACTGCTCAACAACGGCCTGCTGAACATCCTTGTTGTTGTAGCCTAGACAGGCGACGGCCGCACCGCTGGTCGCGTCGAGAATACGACGGCCATCGCTCGTGTTAAGGAAAATGCCGTCGGTGGACTCGATGAGAGCTGCAGGGTGCTTTTGAAAGTTTTTGTACAGGAGACTGTTTGTCGGCTTGGGAGTAGAGGAGGCCATGATAAATTGCTGTTGTACTACCACACGAATGATTTAATAGATGATGAGTTGGATCAAGAAGGTGGTTGTGTGCGTTTTCGTTTCTTATATAGCTGATCTGTTCCTCCTCGTATCCCTCGATTTCTCACAAACACCTGTGCATTGATCAACTGGCAAGCTAGATCCAGAGTTGCTTCTTTCCATGCTGGCAAACCGTGGCTTCAAGCAATGCGAATGTTGCAAAGCATGCTGTGTAATCAAGGACATATGCCGTCACACGTAATGGTGACGAGGATGAGGTTTGTTGCAGTATCCGCTATGATCGCCGTGGCGTGCATTAGGTTTCGATAGTTGGGAATTATAAGACACGGAGGCTGGAAATGCCGATCAAGAGAAACATTCCCGAGGGAAGTTGATAGATGATTAAATCAGTAGGGATTAAATTAATTACTTTAGTCGGTATTGCTTGTTCTGATTGATATCGGGTCGGACCTTAGGAGATAAAGTCCCGCTCTGGTGTCACCTAAAATACTAAAGCAGCGATCAGTGTCTTAGTTTCTCTCCAATCAGCAGCTGAAATGTCTTGTAGATGCGCCTCCCTGCGTTAGTGACACAGCGGGAAGGAATGTGTAGTGGCAGGCAATAGCAGGCAATAGCAGGCAGTAGCAGGCATGGAGTCGGGCAGGCAGTGGTAATTAGCGGATAGCTGCCCCCTATAACTTCCCTAGCTTCATGCAGTCTCAGAAGCCCCCCTTGCCTAAAAGAACAGGTCTCCTCATTGGAACTTGGCTGCTGAGATCGGGCTCTAACGCAGGAAAGCCGCCCTAGGCTGGCCACCTACTTTAAGCCGCCTGCTTTTTCTCTTGTCGTTTCTTTTTCTCTCTTATCTAACTTGTTACCTGGTAACTTACCTATTCATAAACCTAGTCCCTACCCTACTGCACCTATTATCCCGATTCAGCGGTCATGGAGATCCCGTTCCTAGACCATGTCTTTGATGGTTCCGATGCCTCTCATGCATCTATCCTACCCTTTGTTCCTTATCTCTTCCCCGGTGTTGCTGAAGCTGACATAGATTTGCGCATCCAAGCCCTTGCTCAAGGAACAACAAACAGTGTGAGAACTACTAACTCTTCCACCCCTTAAGACGAGAGCGGGCGCTTGTCTGTCTCTGTCTCAGTCCCATTACACATGCTAAAATTTGACAGTTGTTCAAAGTCACCAATCAATCCCTGAACAAAGACGCTGTGTTAGTCAAGGTCTACGGTGATGGCACCGACATCACCATCGATCGCAACAGTACGTATCATGTCCCACCATCTCGTCTGGAACTTCCCTTCTTTGACCCATGTCTGACCCAACCTGCGACAAAAAGAGGAGCTGCGGGTGCACAAGCTTTTGGCCGATCGCGGCCTCTCATCCATGCCACTTTGCCGCTTCACCAATGGCCATGCATACCAGTTTATTCCTGGCAGTGTCTGCTCTGAAGGCGATGTGTCTAAGACAGAAATCTTCCGTGGGGTTGCAAGGGAGCTGGCGAGGTGGCACGCCCTGCTGCAGCCTGTCGATCTCCAAGGAGCCAGGAAAGAGCTCGACTATGAGGCCAGTGTCTGGTTCACGGCGAAGAAATGGCTTAATGCAATCTCTAATAGTTCAAAGCGGTCAAAGGCCGAGATCGAACAGCTGCAGGAAAGGTTTCAGTACCTAACCGACAAGCTGCTGCCCACTGATGTTATGCCGGAGCCCTTGGTACGTCGTTGCATTTGCTTTTTCCTTACGTCTTATTGTTTGCTCTGGATACCTTCTAACATGTGAACGAGTTCAGGTGCTTGGCCACGGTGACCTCTTGTGTGGCAACATCATTGTACAAGAGTCGGCTGATGGCATGGAGGCTGCGAATGGGACTGCACATGTCGCAACAGTACGCTTCATAGATTACGAGTAAGTAGGCACCCATCCAGAGTCTGTCAAGTTCGGCCGAACACGGAGTAACCCTCTTCTGTTCTGTGTTACAGACATGCCACTTACTGCCCTCGGGCGTTTGAGCTCGCGAATCATTTCGCCGAGTGGACTGGCTTCGAGTGCGACTACACCAGGCTGCCAAGCACGTCAACCCGCCGAGCCTTTGTTCACGAGTACCTCAAGATGCACGCCGATCTTGGTCGGCAACACCAGCACCAGCGAGACTGCCATGTCACCGACTGCGACTGCGACTTGGCGAGAAAGACTGGATCAGATCTGCCGGCTGCCAATGACGCCCAGGTGGAGAAGCTCATGCGTCAGGTTGACGATTACAGGGGATTCCCTGGGTTTTACTGGTAAGTTCAGTTACACCAAGCTGTGCTACGATGTGTCGTGCTTCGGTGCACAGCCAGGCGAGACATACATCCAAGTGAGACATTTTGCATATCTGACTGACCCGTCTCCGCGGCAGGGGTCTCTGCGCTCTCATCCAAGCTGAGACAGCGACCGGAACTATCGACTTTGACTACGCGGGATATGCTGAGAAGCGCTTTGCTGAATACGAGGCGTGGCGCAGGGTCCAGGATGGCATTGCCGGGTCTGATGAGGAGATGCCCTTGCGTGAGAAGAATTGGGCGCTTCCCTGAGGGTATTTGGATACCAGGAAAGCGAGTGAGACAGGGCCTTTTGTTTTCTCAACGCGCTCGTGGGGAGGGACCCAGAGCCGTCATATCCTTTTGAATCGACACCTTTTGATACAACATGCGCTGTGCCATGTATGACCTGCTATGCCGTAGCGGCTCCAGTCCTGCAGTCCCAGCCAAGGAGAGCATCTCAAAATCACACAACGACCAGATTTGGAACATCATTCGTCTGTGTCAGCTGTCGGTTTAGCTTGTTTAAGACAGCCACTGTGGAGTCCTCCTCTTAGCTGACGACACCGCCCCTTGACATGTTTGTAACCCTGAGTACCTCCGTTAGGCCTAGCAGACACGGCCATGCCTGAATACATGATTCAACACACACATGTACTCTACTGTACTTTACCGCGCGTGCCGTCTGTGGCGGAGATGGAGTTGGTCTAATCCAGTTAGTCAAATCGACGGATTGGCCGCTTGACTCGATCGACGAAGATGACAGAAAACTCTGTTCAAAGATTTGAATTGAGTATTTATCCTGAGCGTGGCGGGCAAGAGAGGGATAGACGGAATCACCTTGGTATTCATCTATTTGTTTGTACATACCCCGGGCTTCACAAAGCCATCCTCCCCCCCCAAACTCCTCGCCCAACCGCTCACGTCAAGAGCAGTCCTTCCTATCCTCCCTTCCCTTTATACCCCTCACAATGGCCGGATGGAAACCCGCTAGAGGCCTTCTCTCTTCCATTGGCGCTGATACACTATGGCAGTCCAGCCGGGACCTGAAGATCCTGATACTACTGCGTTTCGTCCGCCTGTTAGGCTATGGTGGCACCACACTCATCCTGGCGCTATATCTCAACGCGCTGGGCTTTCAAGATAACCAGATTGGACTTTTCATGACGCTGACTCTCGTGGGAGACCTTGCTATTAGCTTTGTCCTCACTTGGGTCGGTGATCGTGTTGGTGTCCGATGGACTGCTGCTGTGGGCGCATTGCTCATGTGTGTTGGTGGCGTGGCGTTTGCGTATTTGGAGAATTTCTGGCTGTTGCTGCTCGCGAGCATTGTAGCTGTTATCAATCCGAGGTATGTTTCTCACACTCAATCCTTAATGAAATTGGATTGTTTACCTTACTGTTCGTGTCCATGTTACTGTGCTGTACTAACTATCCAGCGCCAACGAAATTGATCCCTTCAAAGCAATCGAAGAATCAGCGATCGCTCGTCTGAGCACGTCTCACACATGCAACGAAATGTTTGCCTGGTGGTCCATGCTAGGCATGTTCGGTACCGCCGCAAGCAACCTCCTCACCGGTTGGGTCATCAACGCCCTGGAAGATGCGGGTCTAGAAAAGGTCTCGTGTCACCGCGTGGTGTTTCTCGCTTATGCTGCCATTGGACTTGTCAAGTTGATATGCTCTCTATTTTTGAGTGCAGACGTTGAGCAGATCGTTGAACAAAAGGAGCATTGTCCTACGCCTCCCTCCGGGTTCCACCCTGTGGAGAGCGACGAGGAGGAAGATGCGCCGCTTTTGACGGAGAATATCCCCAATTACGGCGGTGTTGTCAATGATTTGCAGAGTCCGGAGTCGCAGGCAAAGGTTGTTGCTGATGTACAGGAAAAGCGTCTGTTCACACGCGAGTCGTTCGATTTCATGTGGAAGCTTTCCATCGCCATGGGTTTGGACTTTGTGGGATCTGGTCTTGCGCAGATATCCTGGATGATTTATTTCTTCAAGCGCGAGTACGACATGCCTGAGGGCGCTTTGGGATCTGCAACCTTTACAGCTGGTATCATCTCGTCGGTCCTCAACCTCGCATCCTCCCCTCTTTCACGCGCCATCGGCCAAGTCCAAACCATGGTGCTATGCCACACTATCAATTCTGCATCCTTGCTGATGGTCAGCGTCCCCGGAAACAAATACGTCGCTCTCGTCATTTTTATTTTCCGCATCGTCACTCGAGAAATCGACAATGCACCTCGTCAAGCATTTATCTCCGCGGGTGTTTTGGATCATGAACGCACTTCAGCCATGGGTGTTGTGAACATCGTCAAGACGATAGGAAGTTGTCTGGGTTTATACGTCACTGGGTTGTTTGCTGGGCTGGACCAGTTTTGGCTTGCGTTTATTGTTGCAGGTGCTTTGAAGCTGTCGTACAATGTTTTGATTCTTGTGTTTTTCTGGAAGAGGCGTTGAAAAGTCTGTCTTTCATGATGACAATGTTTGGTCTGTCTTGGTTGGGGTTTTCTCTGGTGGTTTGGTTACAGTGAGTTGGTTTAGCATTGGGTGTGGACGAGTAAACAGGCTGTGGTTTAGGATTCTGCTCTTTCTTGTTTGAGACCTGAGTGGTGTGTTTATTTGCCAAGAGCTTCGCTGGCATTCCTTCAAGTATAGCATTTTGGTTAGCATAATGTGCGGCGTGGGTAGTACTATGAGATCGTCGTTCCTTGTTCTGATCAATGAAAGTAAGCGCTTGGGCTACTGCAGTGTATTCTACATCTATCGTGTAAGTGAGGACAGAATCTGTTGTTCGAGGAAATACTATGTTGACTGCTTCACATGTCGTGCTTGGCCAGGTACTCGGATATGCATTATTTATCGTGACTGCATGTAATTGACGAAGGAATGAGATATAAAATACGATGGTGAAACGTATACAATAATGATTTGTATTCGTCTTCTCTTCCCTCTGTTTAAGCATTGTAGGGTCCATAAAGAACAGAACTCTATGGTATTTAAATATATCAGAATTTAATAGCCAGTTATGTTCGCCCTGTCCTGACTTTGTAGGGTGTGGGTTTGTGATGATTGTGCCCAGTTATTTCCGATATTGGATTTGAGGTTGGGCTGAGCTGACTCCATTACAGTGGTTGAGCTAGCTCGGAGTTCTCGATTATGTCTGGGGTCCATATCAGTCATTCCTGACGTATCCTCTCAGTTGTCGTGTTGTTGAGAGGTTGAGAGGTCCCTTGTACAGTAGCAAGTTGATGAGGTTCATCGGAGAAGCCCCTGAAGTAGTCTACCCTCTCCATTACCGTACATTTCCACGATATTCATCGAGCTTAGTACGCAACTAAAGTGAGCCTGTGCCTATCAGCCGTGACGATCTTATCCTTCTCTTGTCAAGCGTCAATTAATCATCAAGCGTATGAATCACACAATTAGATTGGTCAAGGGATAAATATCGGATCATAGACTCACGTTACCTATACCCCTCTTTGGCTGCAAGCTAAGCCCGATGAACAGCGTGGAAATGTACGAAACTCAAAGTCCCAGCGACTGCCTTGTCTTGCCTCTTTCATCTTTTTCAATTTTTTAAGAAAAGAGCGACGACGGCGTTGCGCCATTCTTACGAACTTGACACTGGTCGTTAACCGACGATTGAATCATGGATCAATCAAATGATGTTCGAGGTCTTGAACGAAGAAAGGTCCGTCAGTATAATGCACCATTGACGCATCAATGAGACTTGAGCTAACGTTAGTCTTACTTTGGTAGGCTAGTAGCACTCAAAATGTTGCAGTAGAACCCGATGAAGAAGCCACTACTTCCAACCAGACAGTTCCGTTCCCTCTTCCGGACCCCGAAGAAGTCAAGACATATATGTACAACTACTTTAACATCTTCAACACAGGCATGCCATTGTTTAAACCTGAAGAATTCGGGAATTCATTCAGAGACTCTCACACTTGGGTGCCTGAGGAGAATTACGATAACTGGGCTGCAATCAACGTTATAATTGCCTTGTCCATCAGAAATACCTCGGAGAACATTAAAGAGTACTGCGAAGAAACCGAATCCCGCTGCATTGCAAACGCCCAATGGGCCATATCAAAGTTTGTCGGTCAACCGTCAACAGTCTTAAATCTCCAAACCACCCTTGGTCTGGCTCTGGTTCTCATGACCGGTCCAGACCCCAAAACCGCCAGTAACTTAATCAGGTTGGCTGTGAAGATGATTTACGATCTGAAACTTCATCTACCATCGGACAAGACCGTTCACGACCAGGCGCGTCACCACAACGAACGACTCTTTTGGATCGCCTATATCATTGATCGCGATTTGTCATTGATCACATCTGAGCCGTATCTCCTGCAAGACGACAAAATCGGTTTGAAGATCATAGATATAGACGGCCGCGTAGGGTTTGGACACATCCTAAATGAGGCTTGGGGTATAATCGAGGTACTACGGGCAAGAGCAGAGTTAGCCGTGGTTGAAGGCAAACTGTACGACCTCGTGCGCTCCCTTAAAGCTTCGGAATTCTCCTTGGCTCAAAGAAATTCGGCCGAAGACCGTCTCTACCGAATGCTTCGAAAGTGTAGCGTGTGGTTACCTGAGCCTGCAATTCACATGGACGTAATCTCGGCTTCACTAGGAAAACTTGACGCAAGATCTAATCATTTGCATGAAGCCTTGTTGCACCTTGCTTATTACCGCTGCCTTTACTCTGTCGCGAACCTCAGTGTCAGCAATAAGGATTGGATGCAAAAACTAAACGACTTCAGCGATAGGTTTAATAGTGGCAACGACACAGGTGGCTTGACTTCGGCCTCGCCGTTGCTGCCATCAAATTGGCCCTTTTTGATAAAATCAGCTCTACGCTGCGAAGAAGCTGTGTTGGAATCGATAGATATGGAAGATCAAGCCCTGAATTGGTACGTCATCATCTCGGGTCAACTTAACTCTTCAGTGAAGCTAACGATGTCTAGGATATCATTTCCAGTCTGGGAGGCTACAGTCACTGTCCTGGCGACTCATCTCCTCACCCTCCCAGTGCGCGACCGGGAAAAACCCTCCCCATATGACGAGGGCTGTTCTTTGTGCTGTTTGCGCGGCGAGGCTGAGAATTATAAAGATTGGCTGGAAGAGGCTTTCCGATGTTATGACAAGTCCCTGATTGAAAGCAAAGACCCTCAGGTGCTGGTATGTTACAATCTGTGCGAAGAGCTCGCTTCGAAAGCTAGTCAGACGGTGGAGACATTTTTCCACAACGAATCTTCAAAGTGTTCTTGTGGTGCCATGAACAAGGAACTTGAAGATGAAGAATGGGAAGACCTGGAAGTATATATAGATGAGTAGTTTTGTCACCTTGTTTTAGTTATCTCAAATATGTCAATTCATTAGGTTTTACTCTGTACTAAGATAAACCATCACGTGATCAGAAAACTCGAACTTTCATAGGAACAAACTCGAACCACAATCTTGGGCTTGTAATAATCCCACTTAGCACAGCCATATCTCAACAAGGATGGAACTTGACCACATATAGCACTTACAAGCATGGAAGAATTACCCATAAAACCTTCGGGTATATTCATGCAACAGGACTTTGTCACGCCTAAGCATGAACAAGAGCTCGTGCATATTTTCGAGAATGAGTTAGAATGGCCAACTCGTCCAGGACGACTGTCACTACACTATGGCTACACTTTCAGTTACAAGACGTTTGGAATCGATGAGGAAACACCTTTCAAGCCCTTTCCAGATTGGCTAGTTCCTTTACTACCAACTACCGAAGGCCGTCCACCTGATCAAGTCTGTCTTCAACAGTACGCTCCTGGCACTGGAATACCACCTCACGTCGACACCCATGGCCCATTTGATCAACTTTACTCGTTGTCGCTTGGCTCACCACTCATGATGCAATTCGCCAATAAAGAGACGGGAGAGAAGATAGAGGTGGACTTGTTACCACGAAGCATGATGCAGATGAGTGGTGACTCACGATTACACTGGACCCATGGCATCAAATCTCGCAAGACAGACACTCTACCTGATGGCACTGTCAGACTACGGCAGCTTCGGTGGAGTCTTACATATCGATGGCTGCGACCTGGTGCCGAGTGCGAATGTGGCAATGAGAAGCTCTGTGACACGGCACAACGACGGAATGGAGTTGAAAGGGAGTACCGATGGAAGCAATACGAAGAAGAGGCAAAGAAAGACGAAACAGTAAAGTCTGTGTAGTTCATCATACATTCATGAGCTAATATAGCAATAAATATACATTATAAAAGGCCGTAGCATCATGCAATCTACCGGCAAGATTAAGAAACGAAGATTCATCCAGTATCAGCACCACCACTCATCAAGGCTTGTCAGAGAACCATGTCTCCAGATCAACAGCCCAGTCAACGACACCACCAAAGTTTAGTCCTTGAGCCCACTGAGTACGCTTGAGCTTGGTCGTGGGACCCATGTAGGCAACCCAATCAGTCATGCCCTTGCCCTGTGTTCCGTACGTCATGATATCAGAGTCAGAGGCCTTGTCGTACCAGGTCTTTGCAGTGACGCCAGCCTTGCCCTTCTTGGCATCGTACTCGATAAGACGGATTTCAGCGTCGGAGAGATAACCGGCTTGGCCAGTGCAGACGCCGGGCTCGGCTTCGGAGACGCTGAAGCTGCCGGTGAACTGACATGTTACGCCAGTGCACTTGGGGTCCTTCATGCGGAAGCTGCGGCCGTAGCTGGAGATTCCAACGACAACCTTTGCGGGATCAACGCCGGCCTTGGTGATCATGGCGAGGGAGTCGAGGGTCTCGGTCTTGTTGACGTGAGAGCGGAGACAGTTGCCGTTGGGGCAGCCAGAGTTGATGGTAGGGTTACCGTAGTCTGTATCCAGTTAGTAAAGGTCATCAGATGTAAATGGAGAAGTACTTACCCCATTGACCGTGAAGATCATAAGTCATGTAGACCATGTAATCGACAAGGGGCGCAATTTGAGTGACAGGGAAAGGCTTGAGGTACCAGTACGCGGCAGGAAGAGCAACAGACATAGTCTTTCCACTTTTCCCAATCTTGGCTCTCATAATCTTGAGGAACTCAACGTAGTTGGTGGTGTCAGTTGAAGATCCATCGGAGCTGGCAGAACCGGGGTACTCCCAGTCAAAATCAACACCATCAAGCTTGTGGTTATTGAGGACAGTCATGACGTTGTACGCAAACTTGTTACGGTTGGCGGGCTTGATGGCGTCACGGTAGATCTGGAAGGACGAGGCATCGGTAGAGCCAGCCCAGCCTCCGAAGGAGATGATCTTCTTCCAGCTTCCCTTGACCTCCTTGAACTTGATGAACTGGTCGCGGGTAGCGGGCTCGATAAGGACTGAAAAGTCACTTGTCAAGCCGGCAAAGGCAAAGTGAATGTGTGTGTATGCGGTCGTAAGCTGAGGAAGCTTGGTGACGTCCATGTTCAAGCAAGGTCGGCCAAGGTTGTAGCCCTGGAAGTAACCAACGTTGAGGAACTTAGCAGGCTTCTTGGTGTTGCCGACGATGTTGGTTCCGCAGTTACCAATGCAGCCAGGGGTGTTGACCTGGCTGGTACCAGGTGGGGCACCCTTGGCAGTAGTGTTTGTGCAGAAGTCAGAAGTGATACCGCAGAAACCATAGCCAGAGCAGCAGGCGTTGAGGGGGCAGGGGTTCATGCCAGCGAGGTCCCAGCCAGTCTTGGCACTAGAAGGCTTCTTGGAACCGGGCTTCTGAGGACCGCAGACGGCACCAGCGATGGGCATAGGCATGGGGTTCTTTCCCTTGCTGAGACAGATAGGTTGGCCGAGCTGGAGACGAGTGCAGCCGTTGAAGCCCCAAGTGTTCTTGTTAACATCCTCGATGAACTTTTGAGTGATGCCAAAGTTCACACCCAGAGAGTAGCAGCCATCACCAGACTTGATCTTGTAGATGAAGCATGTTCCGTCCTTGGAGGGCTGAGGGGTCTTGTCAGGGAGGGTACCAGCACTGCAGCAAACCCACTGCTTGGGGGCGAGGGTGGAGCAGAAGTTCTTCTTAGGGTTATACTTGTTGAAGTTGGCGGTAGAGACCTTGCACTTCTTGGCTAGAGAAGCACAGCTGTCACCAGAAACAACTTGGATGGCTCGGCAGTCAGCACGAGGAGCAAGGAGATTGTCAACACCGGCGAAACGAGACTGCAGTTCGACACTGCGGGACTTGACGATGTTGGTGGTGAGAATACCAAGGTTGATGGATGACGTGGAAGCTCCAGCAATATTGATACACTTGCCGTTGGACCAAGCATTGGCAGCAGCCTGGACAGACTCCAGGCCGTTGACAGAATCAGCAGCAAAGAAACCTAGAGTCTGGGCAGTCTTGTCACTGGCATCACAGACCTGAAATGTCTGAACACCCTTCTGGAGACGAGCCTGGGACTGACGGAGGGTGATTGAAGCACTACCCTTTTGAACCTCAGCACCGACATAGAGACCAGCGATAGAAGAACCAGACTTGGCAAAAATAATGGTGGTTCCACAGACAGCACCGTTGTCGAGATAATCAGCGAGAAGACCAGCAGCGGCAGCAACATCATTTCCAGATCGAAGAGCACCGGTTTGACCAAAAGCAGAAGAAGTCTTGACAGTAGCCTTCTCAGCACCACAGTTACTAGCCAGGGAGACAGAGGTCTCTGCAGCACGAGCCTCGACACGACTACCCAACTCACGACGGGTGGTTGTAGAGGTAGAGGTAACACATGTGTATAGAGTAGCAGAATCGCTGTAGTCGTTCCCGACGTTGAGAGCAAAGAGCATGGGTAGGTCACAGCCAGCAAGCTCTTCCAAGCTATGAAGCTGTGTCCAGTTGACTGGGTCACTACCTGCTTCGCTGCATGGTCGAGGACATCCCTCAGTGAGAGGACTGGAGATGGGATCTTCAGTCTTGATTTCGCCGACGGGGGGGACGGGGTTTACATCTCCGGGGTTAGTGGAGTTATCCTGAGCAGAAACAACAGAAGAAAGGAATGTAAGAAGGAGAAAAGAAAAGAGTGACTGGTTTCGAGCCATGTTTGGCTAGGACTAGCAAAGAATTCCGCAGTGGAATTCGTTCGCCTTGGTAAAGAACGTGAGGATGATAAGAAAAAAGAGGGAGAGTGAGCGATTGAGACACACAGCAAAGGATCGATGGGGTATCGTGGTTTTAACCGCCTGCGTGAGTGACAGGCAGAGACTAGAGAGAGCGGCGCAATCTCAGCCATTATCGAAAGAGGCGTAGTCTGGCATGTGTCTGCCTGCGTCTGTGTCTCTCTGGTGAGAGTCCAGTGTTGGTCTAGTCATATCGAGTTGCCCGATTCTGTCATCTACCCCTGGCTAGTGCAGGTCCGGTTCTCTGTAAGGCTGCTGCACCTGGAGGAGCTGGATGTGCTGCTGACCCCAGTCTGAGACCCTTGAGATGTCTCTGTTTTCCAAGGGAGAAGGATCGATATTGTCTGGGATGTTGATAATAGCTGTAAAGAGCCGCATATTGGGGTCTGAGAAGTCATTGTCGATCCTTCAACTCAATGATGTTGAATAGGTTCAACACGATGATGATTTTCATCCCCTTTGGTGACAATGGGATTCGGCCGACAGACAGACTTTCTGCCCCTGCATGGCTCGTTAACTCCGGTGATTTCCTCTTTAGCGCAAGTCTTTTTTTCTCACATTTTGAGTCTAGATCTTTACGAGTTAAATCAGGCTGTTGGTTGTGTGATCCTTCAACGCGCTGTTAGTGTGTCCACCACTTTTGTGTGCATCGACTAACAGGCTAATATGTCAGTCTAACCGCTAGTTCCTGGAAAAGCGGCCCTTTTGTTGCGCCTTTTCACGAGGGAAAAGGAACAGGGATCATTTGCTACTGTCTTAGCGAGGCACGAACTAACCCCTGGCCTAAGTTAGAGTGAATCAGCAAGCGAGCAGGACATGTCCATCACGGAATGCACGTGTTTTCGGCTTTCTCGCATCATTTGATGAGATGGGTAATTTTAAATATTGACACTTCTTTCTGACACGAAAAGCCACCTTCTGGGGAACATCGATAGTTGTCTAGTCTAGCTGAACGGTTTCTGCCACTGACATCAGATGGTAAGGATACACGGCATCTCTGTAGCAATCTCACTCGATCCTTTCGGCTGAGCGGCCGAATCCTTTGCCAAGGGAGAGAAAGAGGACGGAGACATGACATAAACCGACGACCCGTTTCTCTGCTTTCGTTTCTTTGAGTCATCTTTCGATATTTGCAACTACTAGACCGTATCTGGAAACTCAGCCCTTTCGAGGGTCCAACCGCGAAAAGACTTGGCGTTTATTTCGCCGACCGAGGCTTATTAATTCTGTTGGTTCGATGGTTGTTGGTTCCAACAAGTTATAACGTAACATCGCTCACTTTGATGAATAGGCGAGTCAGGCAGCAGTGATGTTTTATCGACAACTGAATCAGTTACCCAAAAGAGTGATATTGAGACCTTCACTGATCTTCAGCTAAGTTGGGGAATACTGCGGCCATACTTCGAAGAAGGCAGCTGATCGTTATTTTGTTTCTGCAGAGCTTGTTTCTTAGCATGTTTGGTGGGTGGATGATCAGTGGAGCGTCTGCCTTGTGAGGCCCCGTCGAGATAGAGTTAGTTATGTAGCATCAGGTTTAGTGTCATTTTGAAGTTATTCACGCTCATCTTTTAGGCAATTTCCGTTGATAGCTTGGCGATCCACTGTTACAACGGGGTTGAGCTTACCCTATACGCTTGTTAAATAAGCATGGGAACCATGTGACGGTGATAATTGATGCGAGAAACGATGAGAATAATGTTAGAGAGTTACATTAATAATGACAGATAGTTACGTTGTCAGAGTCAAGACTTGGCTGCGATATGTATTCGTATATATTGCTCAGTCGATACGTGTGTGTTATTTAACTTTGTCGCCTCAACTTCGCTGACGAACCCTTGCCACTTAAGAGATAATTGTCTTAAAATGATTGCTATGGAACTGCCTCATTCACTACCTTAGACAAAACCAATTGTTTCGCACTGATTACCTACTACATAAGATCAAGAAATCATGATGTCATATGCAACAATCCTCCCTTGTCTGCATCCTCGTCAACGTCACCATGATTCACTTCAACCCAACTGTATGTGAAATAAATGCGATTCAAATACAACAAAAAACTTATTGTTGATCTCTATTAAATTCAACACACACACATACAGTATGCAGTCCATTCTCCAAAAAGCAACAGGCATCGGCCCCCAGGTCATCAAGCCTGAGAATCTCCAAGGTCGCGTCGCCATCGTGACGGGAGGCGCTCTAGGTATCGGCTATGAAGTCAGCCGTGCTCTGGCCCACGCCGGTTGCAAGGTCATCATGGTGAACCGTAAAGAGGAGCAAGGCACGAGTGCCATTGAAGCAGTCAAGAACGAGAAGCACGACGCCGACATTGACTGGAAAGAATGTGACCTGGGCAATCTTTCTCAGATCAGAGAAGTCTTTGGCGGCTTCCGTGAATCACTTGATCGACTTGACTTTTTGGTGCTGTCAGCTGGTATCAACACGAACCAGTTTGGTCTGGACTCTGATGGAATCGAGAGACACTTTGGTGTCAATTTTCTTGGTCATTTCTATGTCTGCAATCAATTGTGGCCTCTGCTGAGAAAGACGAGCAAGATGGACAGCACACCACCACCCAGAGTTGTCTTTGAGGCCAGCGAGATGCATCGTCTCGCGCAGCTGTCGAATGTACAATTCAAGACTAAGGAGGAAATCAATGACCCGGATCTGGATCCCACTGCTCGATACAACCGAACGAAGCTGGCCATGATCTTATTTGCAAAATACGGTTTGGCTGGAAAGGTCATTGCCGAGAACAAGGACAAAATCTATGCGCTCTCCGTCCATCCCGGAGCAGTAAGTCTCCTTTTACTATTGACATACAATCAATACTGATATGAAGCAGGTCAACACTGCGATGCAGCAGCAGTGGAAAGATGCCTATCCCGGCCTTACAGGCAAGCTTCTTTCCTGGACTATGCAGGCGATAGGCCGAGATGTCGAGCAGGGTTCTTACAGCGCACTCTGGGCATTGACTTCCTCCCGGATTGAAGAGGAGGACTTGAACGGCTACTATTTCGTTGATCCTGACAAGGAGGGCGAAGAGTCGAGCCAAGCTTCTAACCCAGAGTTGGCGAGTAATCTCTGGGATCTTAGCACGGGTTTCATCAAGGAAAAGCTGGGTGAGGATGCTTTGGTTGACTGGAACGGTTCTTAGATGTCCCAACATTAATGATACATACTCATGATACATGTAGTATTGGCGTGATATACCTTCCTTCCATCTCTTGTGCAAGCTATAGCGACGGCCAGAAAGGAACTGGTGCAAGGAAAGGAGCGACAACTAGCGAATGCGATGAGTACCATTGTAATCTTCACAGTCCGTAGGATATCGGAGACTTATGCCGGAGCGGATGAATTTTGCTAAGCGTTGCTGACAATCGTACCCTGGTCTGACTTCGGAGACTTTTCATACCCATTCGTTGATAGTCCAACCGCGCGGACTTGGATACCGATTTCCACCGATCTATACAATGTACCTTGTATCTATCTATTAATATCTGAATGAGACTTCCGTAGTATAAATAAACACAGGTCCCATCACTGATATTATCAAGTCTCTCCAGCATTCTCAGTCTTCTACTCATTCTGCAAAAACATTCATCATGTCCGCATTGACATCAATTCAGTTCACACCAATCATACTCAAAGGCGTCTCAGCCGTTTTCCTCTATCAAGGCGGCGACCATTTCGTCCAAGGCGTCAAGAAATACCTTTCACCAGATGAACGAGCCAAGGTTCCATCAGACATCGTCACTCTCATGGATTCACAATACCGCTTCTTAGGAGCAATGTACATGGGTCTTGGTGCCGTTGTTGGTTGGACTACTTTTGATATTTCTGAAAGACAGGTCCCGTTGGCTGTTATCATGGGAACGATAGTGCTGGCTGGCATTGCAAGGGCTGTGTCAGGTGCGGTATTTGGATGGGCTTTTCCATGGCTTCGACGAGCTACTATTGTTGAGATTGTTTTACCACCTTTGATCTATTGGTTTGGTATTCGAAAGTATATTTAATGTTGCAAAGGATATCTCAATGGCGTATAGTTGACTTTTACTTGTGCATTAATTTGCTCATTATTTATGTTGATACTCTGTATCAGGAGCAGTTGAAGGATATGATTCGGACTTTGGAAATTCCCAGAAGAATCGATCATGCGACACAGATGTTTTGGCTTGGTCGTTCCGAAAGTCGAGATCTTGCGAAGAGAGCGGAGAGTAGAAGGAAGAGAGACGAGAGTCGCGCATCGCAGTCTTAGAGTGATTCAAGCACACTATGTTCTAAGAGTCTTGATATACACTCTATTTCTACTTCTCAAAAGGCACACCTTAACTCAATGACTGTTTAAGCACTGTTGGGTTTGTTCGAGAAGTGTGAAGAGCAATTTGACAAGATTTGGTAACTTTTCATCTTTACTTTTGTATCGGGGTAACATTTTCTTGGGGCATCGCCACTCTTATTATGTGTACTTGGTAATTCCATAGAATATTGTCTCTCTGGAGTAGGAACTGCATTAGAGTTATAGTCCTTGTTCAAATGATCACCTTTTCTCATAAAACGAGAGTGTCCTTTATATGTTAAGTGCGTGTTGGCTGAATAGGGTCTATACCAACACCTAGATAGTAAACAACAATTCCATATTGATACAATTAGATTGCTTATCATTTGATACATATCACATGCTTCTCATCAAAGCCATTTGCAAGTGATAGTTAGTTCACGCTAATCCAACACCCCTGTTCGCATGATCTCGTCTATGCTCGCTTCGCCACGACACGAGCCAAAGTTAGTCAGCATCCAAACAAACAAGCGGTAAGGCCCTCCAGCCTTTTGACTCTGCAAATTTCATCAGCCCCTTTTGTCTTTATCGTGGGAAATCATTGTAACATTGAAACTCGAAACCAAACCAAACCAGGCCAGCATCATGACTGACACCTATGACGTACGTAATTTGTTCCCAAACTCTATATACTGTATTGTATGCTGACGTGACATTGATTACAGCTTCGTTGGAAAGGTACTTATCTAACCCGCCTTGTCTCACTCAAACACGTACTAAGTATCAAACAGTTCTTCTCCTCGGCGACTCTACAGTAGGCAAGACAAACATCGTCAGCCAATTCACACAAGCCCAATTCGATGCAGAGTCCAAGCCAACCCTGGGTGTCAAGCCCACCAATAAAATCGTCCAAGTGGGCTCCAACGCTGTCAAGGTTAACATCTGGGATACCGCTGGCCTGGAACGATACCGTGCCTCTGTGAACTACTACCATGATGCCGTTGCCGTGCTGATCGTCTATGACGTTACCAACCGCAAGAGCTTTGACAATGCTGCTCGTTGGCTGCAAGAGATTCGCACGCACGGTGAGCCTGGCATTGTTGTTATGCTTGTAGGCAACAAGAGTGATTTGGGCAATCTGAGAGTTGTAGAGACGCAGAGGGCTGTTAGGACTGAGGAAGCTTCTTTGTTTGCTCGTATGTTGCTTGCTATACCTCCCGTCTTGTGTGATTGAAACTTATGTGCCGCAGGTGAAAACAAGATACCCTTTGCTGAGATATCTGCCAAGTACACAAGCCAGGTTGAGACAACCTTTCAGACTCTTTTCAACAGTAAGCTTTGTTTGTTCTAATGTTGATTCGCTGATAGCTCATTCGATCACTTTTAGATATCAGCAAGAAGACTTCTACCGGCTCGTCGTAATGACTGGAGAATCTAGAGAATTCGGTCCCAGGACTCAGTTTTATGTTGTGTTTGTTTGGATTTTACTTTGTTTGGCTAGAGGTAACAATGGAATTTCTCTTCAGAAGCCAACTATTGGCCATTTTAATATATCAGATCTGTTTTCAATGGATGATTTTAGACTTGGACTTTGCTTCATATGGAGACTGGCTCTTATCTTTAGTTACCTAGGTACTGACAGACTGCAACAGGTCGAAAACTACAGGGATCTGAAACTCAGTTAGTGAGAGAGTTTAGTAGTTGGTGATCATCTGTCTGCCTAGGGCTGAATGGTTGCAATCTTTTCATCTCACTAATTTCCGACTCACCAATTAAAAAGCAAAAAAGGGCTTAGCAGTGCTTACTATGGGTCAGATTTGGGGGCTGAAGTCTAGACTAATCGCTGCGGCTCGTACCTAGAGCGAATCTTTGCTGATGCAGGTTCCAGGGGTCTAAAGATCAAACGATTACAAATTCAATCTTGAATCCCCTTCTTCATCTTCTCTTGTATCTGTTTATACATCCTCAAAATGCCTGAACGAAAGTTCCAACTGATTGGCGACTACAACATATCGCGAAAATACCACGGCATCAACATCCCGAAGCAATGGCAGGCTTGGGAAACAGCACACTTGTTCCGCGTAAAATCCATCGCTGAACAGCCTGAAGTGCCTGCGCGACTTATCTCTTACGGCTGTAATAATGGCGACCCGGATGCTCTCAACTGTACCACGACTTGTGCCAACGCGACGCTCATGTACAGCAAGCCAGAGAATCTGTGGAATTGTATGACCCTTGCGACTCTTGGTATGTTGGTTGGTCCGGGAAACGACACGATTGATCGAGACAACGAGAAGGAGATGGACGATATCTTTCACTTTGGCACCGTGGAAAAGTTCAACACTCTCAATGTATTCACCAAAGTGAGGAACTGCGCTTGGGCTTCGTGTTCTGATTCGACATATGGGCATTGTACAGGTAGCTTGCATGACTTTAAGTGCAATCCCATAAAGCCTAGCAATATCGAAAAGTTCGGAAGAGTTATGGCCAAGCCTTATTGTCAAGCTGCCAGTGCGGGTATTGATTTGGATATCGCTGGACAAGGAGTGAGTAGTCGCTCACAGTACTTGTAAATACTAGTTACTAACAGCTGATAGATTGTGACAGCATACATCATCCAACTCGTCCTGGTACTATTTCTTTGTCTTTGCTTCAAACTAGCAACATCCTGGATCCGCACTTTCGGTCGAGTAGCCACTTCATTTCAACAGGGATCTTCACTACGCGACACATGCCAACAAATACAAACGAAAGTGACACAGACTAAATTCGCCAACGCTGCATCTTCCGCTATGCGCGACTTCCAAGAGTCCCAAGCACTTTTCGCTGCCACAGTTTCCATCACAGCCATCATCACCTTTGACGGCGGTAACAAAGCTGGTCTGGCAAACATGCTTACTCTTTTTTCCTGGATGTTCAACCATCGCATTCTTCAGGGTCTTATCACAGCGGGTATGTACCCCGTCTTGATGGCGCAGTTGGTCATGCATCGAGCTGGAGAGCGTCGCTTCTACACTCTGTTCTTTGTTGTCCTGTCATGGATATTCATGACTATCATCACCGAGTTTCAGGACTTCAACGCCGATGCTTTTGAGCAACATCTTAAGCAGGTCTCGGCGGTAGAAGCTTGTGGAAATATGCCTGGTCCGATGAGCTTCTGTCAAGGTATTAAAGAGAAGAAAAGTTACGAGTTCTTTGCGACGACGTTGGCATGCCGATATGTTGTTCATGTCGTAGTCTCTTGTCTTATCATCGACTACATCTTCTACTTCATCAAGACACGTTTCTCTAAGGATGAGGTCAAGTACACGCAACTAGGTGGAGCTGCGCCTTCGTTTCTATCCTTTACAGAAACGAGAGGCGCCAGACGGGGATTGGGTATTTTCTGGGCAATGGTGGAAGTCCTGACCGTTGCTATGATCTTCGTCAGCCTGCAGGAAATGGTACAGCTACTTGATATGCACACAGCAGAGGGTGGTCTTTCCACATGGGGCTTTGGTCAACTTGTTGCTGTTGCTATCTGGTTTCCTGTCGTGATCAAGTTTCTTTGTTTGAATATTGGTAAGTTTACAATGCCTTATGTTTCACCTGAAATATCACTAATCTGTGCAGCTGGTCCAAGAAAAGAGGTTAAACAGACGGACGACAAACAAAATGGGACACAAGTGTTGGAGTTGGTCAGCCATCCATACAACAAGGACCAACCAGTCCCAGGTCCTATAGTGTAGTTTGCTTCATCATAGAAGTTCTAGATTATCAATAAATTCTCAAATACTACCTCCTGCTAAGAATCCCAAGCAAACCAGTCAAACATGACGTCGAAGGGACGCTTCGTTCCACGTGGACTTTCCTCCTGTATGTTGGTCGGGTATCCAGTCGATGTGTCACCCGTGGCTTCACGTTGATCATGGCATACATTTGTGGGCAGCCACTCTAAATACTGTCTCAAGTCAATACCGATCTCGTTACCCAGCTCAACTTGGAGTTCGTCGAAAGACATGGTTGGATTGATATCGAACTGGTCCGAGCTGTGGCGTTCCCTAGTAGATATAGGCTCAACCAGTGTTTCGTCCTGCTCTGAAGGGCCACGCCTGCCAACTAGAACGACAGTAAAGCGGTGGAACACAGTTGCAACGTTCTTGAGGCGTTCACATAGAGGGGCCAGAAGTTGGAACTGATCGCGTAAACTAGAGTAGTAAGAAACTGTTGTTGATAAAAGCTCTATGTCTTGCTGTTTTGTAGTTATAGTCATAGAGCCTCGCGCCTGCACTATATCTTCGAATATGATGAAAAATGGTATAAAAGGGAAGTAAAGTAGATGCCTGGATTCCAATGTCTTAGCTTCGTAATCGAGAACGCTCGTTATGGGGACTCACCACGTCATGGGATTGTAAATGGACGTCCAATTAGACACTAATGATGGAAGAAGAGAGATAGCCTCTCTCGCAGCTTCAAGTCTTGGTCCCATACAAGATACATCAGCCCTAGTGAGAACCATAAAGACGTGTAGATACTCAAAGCTAATTGTGCTTATGCCCAGTGACATTTCTCTCAGTTGATTCGGACTAGATGAAGTACTTTCCGTGTCCAAGATGCGGTTCAACAACTAGTCATCGTCAGAAACTCAATCCATAATGGAGGCGTCGGCTTCTAGTTCAAGGATTAGGTCTCACCTGGTTTGTTTCAGTATTCCATTCGGTCAAATCCGTCTTCAACCTGTCTCTTCTTGAGTCCACGATTCCACTGTTGACCAGATCTAGAACATCACCCTCCAACCTAGCAAGTTCTATACGCGCAAGGAACATATGTGCCCCGAACATAGATGATCCGCCGCAACCATCTACAGATTCAGATCGAGGCTGGAAGCGTGTCAGGTGTTCGAGGTTTGGGAGTGCTACCTTGGAAT
Source organism: Fusarium praegraminearum (assembly GCA_002093855.1). Classification (NCBI taxonomy): domain Eukaryota; kingdom Fungi; phylum Ascomycota; class Sordariomycetes; order Hypocreales; family Nectriaceae; genus Fusarium; species Fusarium praegraminearum. The sequence continues at coordinate 166,049 of LXHY01000124.1, read as the reverse complement.
ACGTGATAGACGGAAGGAAGCAAGGGCGGCCAAATGCTAAGGAGCAGGATTTATCAACAGAAAATAGCATCCAGAATAGACTGAGCCGTCTCTGATGCGTCTCGGATTCTGAGCCACTGGACAAGTGAAGTCCCAGTGCCTCGGCCTGACGGCACGCATGACCCACAAGCATCCATGAAAGACTCGGAGAGGCATAATCTTCACCGTGGATTGCTAGTAAGATGAGAGTCTGTAGGTGTACTAGGTGCGGCTCAAGGAAGATCTTGCTGTCATTAAGGGCTAACTTGACGTTGTGTCGAAAGCCTTTTGCTTCATTGATTTGATCCTCGGAAAGCATCGCAAGAATCATATAATTGATATAAACGATCCAAGCTTTTCGTGAAACTCCTTCGGGGCTGAATATCACTTGGAGAAGGAGCTCTTCGGATGGTGCCGCGAAGAATGCATCGCCTAGGGCGACGTTTCCCAGGAATTCTACAAATATGTCATCTATCACTGTGATCCATGGGGTTGTACTGATTGAACTTACTTCCTATCAACTGGTAGCCTTGAGCCTTCGAAGGTATATAGAAAGAATTCCCTCCCAGCTGATGATCAGTTACTGCTGTAGTCAATGAGGTCGATAGAAACTGTAATTCGCTGGCAGCATTTTGGTGAAGTGATGAAGACAAACTTCCGGTAGCTTTCTGAACAGAATTCTGTGCATCTTCCAATATGGCAAATGAGTTTTGCTTGCCAACATACAATCTAGAAGCTTGATCGTCAGACTCAGCTGAAGTAGCGTGAAGGTTTGTCTCCTCCTTCCGCGAAGTCGATGAGACCTCGTTTATGGTGACCACCGCTTTGTTAACGACATCAGTCAGGTCTCGGATTGCCTTCTCGATATTTTCTAGTCGAAGTTGAACATCATCGGGTTTCTTAGGTTTCGCCAAAGGAGCTGTAGTTGTCGAAGTGGTACCGGTATCTTGGATATCCCGTGAATAGTTGCATGGACTAGGCCATGGCTTGCATGCTCCACATTTGGGAAGCTCCCTTGTGCATCTGACAAAATTAGATGTGATATTCTAGGACCGAAGACGAGCTATACCTGAACTTCTTGTGCCTGCAGTAATCGCACTAGACCCTGGATCAGTGTCACGTTGAAATTTGTGCAATGGGCGACTCACAGCATATCGAGCTAGAGCAGTGCTAGTCATGGTAGTCGTGAAACTCTAGAGATGCGTATGGTGTTGAAATGAGACCAGGAGATTGAAATGGAGATGTAGGAGAGAAAGTCGTGATTGTGATAAAGTCCGAAGAGGGGAAACGTTACTGGTCAGCGTCGGAAATGCAAGTGCTTACCCTCCGAGGTCAGCCAATAAGATGTGTCCATGCCGGAGGTCAGAAGATGAGGCGTCCGAAAGATTCATCCGATTCAATATTACTCGTGGCGATAATTGCCAATACTGCGGATAGAAGAAAAGGTATAAGATGCTAAATACATCCCCATTGCTAAATCAAAACAATTATTTCGGCCACTGTGCATTTTCGAATACTCTATTACTAAACAACAGACTCATATCCAACTAGAATCAAATCTCATCATGCCTACCTTGGCTTCACAAGCACCCATTGCCATCGTCGGAGCTGGACCAGGAGGTTTAACTCTCGCACGTCTACTTCAAGTGCACAACATAAACTACATCATATACGAGCGAGATGTAGACCCTAAGCCCCGATACATCAACCAAGGAGGAACTCTGGACATCCATGCCTCATCAGGACAACTAGCCCTCAAGGAAGGGGGACTCTTTGACAAGTTCAAAAGTATCGCCCGTTGGGAAGGTTCTAGAGTCTACATGCAGAACCCATCCGGTACGGTTAAGTCTGTATTTGGACAAGACCGCGATGCACCTGAGATTGATCGTATACAGCTTCGTCAGATGCTGCTTGATTCTATTCCAACTGATAAGATCAGGTGGGGACATGGTATCAAAAGTGTTAAGAAAGGAAAAACGCCTGCCGAGCATGTCATCAGCTTCAACAACGGTAACTCTGCATCTGGGTTTCGTCTAATTGTTGGCTGTGATGGAGCGTGGAGCAAGATTCGGCCTCTAGTGAGTACAACGTCGTGTCATATTCATACCAAAACTGACTCCCAAGTAGGTCACCTCAGCCAAGCCTCAGTACTCAGGCAAAGTGTTTATCGAGGGAAGCATCTCTCACGATAACCCTAGTTATGCAGCAGCTGTTGAAGACGCCGGACCTGGAGTAATGCTAGCAATGGGACAACACAAGATGATGGCAGTCCAGCAACTAGCTGATCATTCTTATCGCTTTTATGTCGGGATGGATTTCTCTGAGGATGTGTATCACAAGCACCCGACCGCAGTTGATACCGAAAAGATACGCAAGAAGTTTCTATCATCATCCGACTTCTTTGCCACTTGGGCCCCAGAGCTGAGGAAGTATCTTGCTAACGCCGAAGGGCCATTTCACGCATGGCCTTTACATCGATTACCAGTTTCCTCTCTTGTTTGGAACCATGTTCCAGGTATCACACTTCTAGGAGACGCCGCTCATCTTTCTACTCCTCTCGTCGGCGAAGGCGTCAACATGGCAATGCTGGACGCACTGCTGTTGTCAAAAGCTATCGTCAAATGCAACAAAACAGCTGAGATTGGAGAGTCTGGAGAAATGGAACTTGAAAAAGCACTTGAAGAATATGAGAAGGAAATGCTCGAACGTGGTCGGGATCACATCTCGAGGTGCATGGCCCGTGAAGAAGAATTCTTTTCTGAGAACGCTGCTGAAGACTTCATCAATATGATCAATGGCACGATGGAAGACGGTGAAGAATAGAGTTGGACGACATTTCAAGGTGGTAACATATTATCAGGTCTCAGTTCCGGTCAACATATTTCATCACAGTATCAGAACCGTCACAATGCAAAGGAACCAAAAGTTGGATAAATATCCTTGTTTGTATAATTGAATCGAAAGTAAAACCGTGGATGCTGAGTGATTTATCATCTCGTTCTCAGACCCGGTATCATTTTGTGTAAAAACAGACGAGGGTATTAATGAACCCCGGTCCAACAAAAGTGCCCAAATAGTGAGTGGCAAATGTCCATAATCCTCAAATATTCGTATGCTCCCGTAATATCAAAACTTTGCTTTCATGCTATAATGCAATTATTGGCTCTGGACAGTGACAGCCTTGGCAACCTGGTTCTGAAGACCAACAGCCTTCTCCTTGAGATCGCTCAGGATACCCTTATCCTGCTGGCCGTTGGTCTTGGAGTTGCCAAGGACGTAATCCTCGTCGCTGCTGCTGGAGTCCTGCTGGAGACCGTCAACACCCTCGGGACCAGAAGCATGGAGCTTGCTGTTCTCGACGCCGTTCATGGCGACCTGGTGAGCGTTGGCCTTGCCGTTCTCAACAGGGGCACCGTTGACAGTGTAGCCAGTGTCACTGGAGTCGACAAAGGCCTCAAGACCTGCACCCTCTCGGGGGTAGGACTTCATGATTCTCTTGTGCTCCTCAAGAGCAGCGACCATGTCCTTGTGGCTGACGTCGTTCAGGAAGACACAGTCACCCATGGGGTTGACAGGGACAGCAGCGCGAAGCTTGCCGTCACGGGTCTTCAGGATTGCGGCGGTGGCCTTCTCGAGAAGATCCGCGTTGAAATCGGGGTGGTCCATGGAGAGACCAGCGCGAGAGAAAAGGTTGAGGAGACGCTTGTGCTCATCAGAAGAGAGAAGGCCGCGGATGTTGGCCAGAGTGGCAGAGTAGGCCATGTCGATGGAGATAGCATGGCCGTGGCGGAGAGGAGTCTCAGGAACGAGCTCGTGGAGGGGAGACCAGGTGTGACCGTAGGCAATAACACGGTCGAGCATAATCTCGTGAAGGTTGGGTGTCTCAAGCTTCAGCATCTCATGGATACCAGCGCGGCAGATCTTGTCAGCAACGACCTTGATCTCGGGAGAAGCCTCGTCAGATCGGCCGAAGCCAGTGTCAATGAGCTGCTCGCAGTACTTCTCAAGAAGGTCATAGGTCTCCTTGTGGGCACATGTGGAGATCTTGATCAGCTCAGCGAATCCGTTTCGGATCTGAGCCACTGGGAGACTGCGAAGGAATGTGAAGTCAAGGAAGGTGTGAGAAGGAGCGTGGTAGGCACCGAGACGGTTCTTGTAGCGGCCGTAGTTAACAGCGACCTTGATAGAGACGGAGGCGTCAATGAGACCAATGACGGTGGTAGGGATGCGGACGTAGTTGGTGTTGCGGCGGTAAGCAGCACAAGCAAAGCCAGCAACATCGGTGACAAGACCACCACCGACAACAAGGACAGGCTCCTTGCGGTAGATACCAAAGTCGGTCATGGAGTCGACAATGGATAGAAGAGTGTCCATGGACTTGGCCTTCTCGCCAATCATGGTCTTGTGGATGGTAAGAGGGATGCCATAGTGGTCAAAGTATCTCTGCATCTCCTGACCATAGAGGTTGAAGATGTTGAGGTCCATGACAGCCAAGCAGCGGCCCCAGGGAGAGTAGAGCTGGTACAGCTGAGGGTTGGCGGGGTTGAAGACGCCATCGAGAAACTCAAAGTCATACTCGATCTTCTCATAGCCGCAGACAGCAAAGCCCTTGGCTGTGGGCTCGACGGTAGCACTCATATCAGACATGGTGGGCTGATGTGGAAGGAAGGTAACACAAGGTGAGAGAATAAGGTAAAAAGGTGGTAGGGTGTGGAAGAGGTGAGATGAGGTATTAGGAGGAGAGTGTGCAGGTTGAACTGTGACTGTAGAAGAGACAAGTTGCAATGAGGGTTGGGATAAGCAGCTTTTTATGTATCTCGCAACCCCTCAGTTGTGATGAGTCCTAGGTAGTAATGTCATAGACAGAGAGTACTAACGGGGGGGTTTCGAAACAGACAGTGTTGGATCGGTTGCAGAAGGTGAATATCCAACTGCCGATAGAGGAAAGAAGTTGCAAGCCAGGGTCTTGAGCAGAACAAGTCAGAGGTACTTGGATTTAGTGCAAAGGCTGGTTGGATTGGATGTATATAGACATTCCATACATTGGAAAATGTCTCATTGGTCATGGATAATACCCAAGGGATCACTTTTGAGGCCAGAATGAGGTGATGGACTAGGTAGCAACTACTGTGCCTGTACACTAGGCCTGTTGGCTTTGGGGGTTGCGAGGTGCATTTCTTCATTCTTACACACCACAGCCAACAACAACAGAAGTAGACAAAATGAAACACGCAAACAAATAGAGTAAAACGGGGTGTCGTACAGAGAATGTTGGTGTCATGATGCTGTTGCTATGATGGGGCTGAACGGATTTAGTTTTCGGGGCGGTGTTCAAGGGGACGACATTGGACGGCTACGGGTAGAAGTGGCTGGATAGGTACCCGCAGTGCAAGTGCAAAGGACTACAGTTAGTGGCTGGACCCTTTGAGTTGTTTGAGCACGACATGCTGTACCCTCGCTTGATTCGTCAGGGTTGTTGCGCATCCCACGTCTCGAGGTGTCATATACTCAGAAACAGAGGGGCAGCATTACGCCGAGGGAAAGTACCGTGAACATGGCTGCTGTAGAGTAACCGTAACCGTAACCTAGACCGAGTTGAGTGAATAGAAGTCGTTGAACTTGAGAGGACTAGGGGTGTGATTTAGGATGAATGAACAGGGGTGATTTAGAGAGGAGGGGGTTTCTATTTCCTCTCTGGTCTGGACTCTTCGGGTATCTGATGAGATCTTAGCTTCGGTGCATCTTTGCCTTAGACTGGGGGAGGGAAAGATCCGCGGGCGTGGGGCGATTTAGATATTGTATGTCGTGCCTGGATTGACCGGGGATGTACTGTCCGGACTGTATTCTCGTAAAGACGGGTCAATTTCAAAGGGAGCCGCATCGATTACGCTTAGAAAATGTACCTTTAGTGCTCGACTTGCATGTGCGCGTCATGCATAGTTGAGCTAACCCCACGTTGTCTCGATCCAACGTTTTAGTGAGGGAACTAGGGACAAGTGAGAAGAAACGGACTGAATAGAGAGAATTGGCCATATTCTAGACCCTAAAGTGAAGATGGGGATTCTAGTTTAGCAGATGAGAGAGAAATGGGATTGTTGTACGGAGGATCTGCAACTGTCCACAGGCATCTTATCTCTCTATTTCAGGGACCATTCAATGTTGTACAAGACTTTGTGCAACACACACAACTCAATTGACCGGTTGACGAGAACACCGTTTTTTTGTGCAACTGTTAATTCTCTCAATCATCATTCCTTTCGGTCTCTTGTATCTTGAACTGGAAGAACCAACATCCACTTCTACCCCCAGTTGCATATGAAACCTCGTTATAGAATCGATACGTCATAGAAGTAAGCAAAACACGCAACAAGAAAAAGACAAGAGAAAAGAACCTCATCAACCGGTGTAAAGAAAATAACAAACTCGTCTTCTCATGGGCTGTTCACGGTTCCGGGCGTCTACTCTAAGAAATGCAACAAGTTTCTCGACCCATTGTATCGGTATTTAGCACTGCACACAGTTCGCTGAGAAAGTCTCTCACACATGGTGGCGATACAGAATACTACCCGGGAGCAACCTGTGCAACCACAAGACATCACTGTAAGAGTTGCAATTGGTGCATGTACGTTCTCTGCTGCACATGAGACTTGAAGCAGAAGCTCGTTGTGCTTTACCGGTGTGGAAACCCGCATGGAGGAGCACATGCAGAAGACATCAAAACGAGAATGGGAATTCTGGATGCAAAAGAGAGAGAAGTAAGAGTAAAATGGGTAATCACAATGTCTCAAACGTTGTCCGATTCGAGGGTCGACGGCGGAGCTAATATTCCTAACGAGAGGGAGCTAAAGAGATCCCCCTCTTTCTGCATTGTCTCTAGCTCTTATTTTCTAGTAAGTTGATACTAAATCTGGATCTGTGTTAGCAGTGGGAGTGTCTTGAGACTTACGGAGCGACCCCGGAATGCGTTGCTCCGTGGCTTGCTGGCTTGCTGGGTTGCTGGCTTGCTCCATACAACGCCGAGAGAAAGGCGGCGTCTAATGAAACATGAACTGTAAAAGTCATGACGTCTTCCAATTGACTTTTTTATTTCCAGCCTCGAGCTTGTGTCCCCCCGCAATTGCTAGAGCTCCAAGCTTGTCAAGCTCTCTGTCATGTTCAAGCAAAAGCAATAGTGAAGCTCGAATTTGATCGTCTAGACACGAATTACTACTGCATCTCAAGGTTTACTCGCGATGGCAAACCCCGATACTTCCCGGGTGATGCAATTCGCCAAGAATCTCTCTCTCTTCATCCTCAGCTTCATCTTCTTACCTGCCAACCTCTTGTTCGCGCTGTTTGCTTTCCTCTGGAACCGATTGACCTCGAAACCTCCTGCTCCGACGTCCCGTAGCCAAAATGATCAAGATAACCTGGACAAGACGACAATTCTCGTCACGGGAGTCAATATGGCAAAGGGTCTTTCCCTAGCACGCATGTTCCATCGTCGCGGCCATCGCGTCATCGGCGCAGACTGCTACACCCTCTCTCCCGGTCGCGTTTCCCGCGCAATCGACGTCTACTACCGTTTACCTGTTCCTACGGACCCTTCAAAGACGTCTATGAATGACCCATACCTGAACACAATCACAGAAATCATCAACCACGAGGATGTCGATCTTTGGGTGTCGGTCTCTGACGTCAATGCCGCCATTGAAGACGCTACCGTCAAAGAAATAATTGAATCTCGCACGAGCGCAAAGGCGATTCAATTCGGTATCGAGGATATTCGCAGACTACATGAGAAGGACGCTTTCATCGAGCACACAAAGTCTTTGGGTCTGACGGTGCCGCATACTGAAGCTGTACAGGACAAGGAAGATGTCATCAATTTCCTGCGACGCAATGGCGGTCTTGAGCTGAAGCCTGAAGCGAGACAATATCTTGTTAAACCTGTTGGTGTCGACGACGTTGCCCGTTTTACCATGCCTCTGCTTCCTCTGTCCTCCGAAGACGCTACCCTGGCGCGCATCGACACCATCCCATTCGACACGGCTAAATGCTCCTTCATCATCCAAGAATACATCACCGGTCCTGAATTCTGCACACATGCACTTGTCATTCGAGGTCGCGTGTGCGCTTTTGTCGCATGCCGTTCTGCCGACGTTCTCATGCATTACTCTGCTCTCCCGGCTGATTCCCCGCTCAGCAAAGCAATGTTAGACTTTACACTCAAGCAAGCCGAGGAGGGTGGCGAGAACTTTACTGGACACATGAGCTTTGATTTCTTGATCAACAAGGACGACGAAGATGCTACTCGATCTGGGGTCGAGAAGGACGTCACGATATATCCTATCGAGTGCAACCCCAGAGTCCACACAGCAACTATTCTGTTCAATAACACCCCCGAGCTTGTCGACGAATACCTTTCCATCCTATTACCCTCTTCACAGCCGAGATCTATCTCCAAACCCCCTCTGTATCCCAACAATCCTCAGGACTACTATTGGGTCGGCCAAGATGTTGTCGAGCTTCTTCTCTGTCCGTTCTACCACACTCTGTTTCGAGGAACTACAGGACTATCGCACGTTTCAAAATCTATCCATGCGTTTGCACAGCACTTGATATACTGGAAGGATGGCACGTTTGAGTCTTGGGATCCGTTGCCTTGGTTGTGGATGATGCATGTCTACTGGCCTGTGCAATTTGCTTGGTACATGTCGACTGGGTCTGTATGGACAAAGCTTAATGTCAGTACTGGAAAGGCGTTCAAGGGGTGAATGATCTGGGTGTCATTGGTAGTTATGTTAGTAGTAATGTAATTATTGTGCCTGCAAGTTTCGCTGGAAAGGTTAGGTAGATACAGCCAACCTGTCAACGCAAGATCAAATTACTCAAATATCACCCTTGTAGTGAAGTACTTTTCTGTCGATCTTTTCTCCAAATGCACCGTGACTATCCTGTGATACTGTACGTCACCGGACCACCGTTGAGTAAGAACTCCAAAGCATAAACAACGACACTATTCGCAAGTTCCACTCTTCGAACACATCTACAACCTGAATACTATTAAACAATCACCAATTTGCTCCCTCCAGACTCATAGACCTTCTCCAACACCTTTTTGTATCATCCTATCAAGCACGCCAGACAGGCAGGGATATCCCACCCCACCATATCTGATAAGCCCAAAGGTGTATATACACGCCAGAGTGGTATCCCTATCGTGAGATTGCTCACAGGCCACATCGACGCCGCCCCCGATTTAGCCTGTTGTCCCAAAACGTCCAACCCTGTGCAACCATTAATCCTCCTTTAAATCCATGTCATGGGTTTCCTGATCCCACCCTCTTCTCCTAGCCAGGGGTAAAGACTCATCACTTGTCAACTGCACCCCGTACACACAGCAGTACACCCTCTGCGCCCCCGCGTTTGACACATCGTTCCAGGAACCCGGCCGAGAGGCTTGATTGACGTTGCATCGTCCCTGGTGGCAGGACTGGCACGGCAGGACCTAGCGTCCCGGGCTGTAAGGGAGGGACGGGAGATTACAGCACGTGGCGAGGTGTGTTATTTACTTATTCCCGTCTCATGTCAGGTCCATGCTTATTGTGTGATGGTGCAGAACTCTCGACACTGTGTGATAGCCTGTTGTCGTACTGAATCTGCACTTGATGGTGTGCCCAAGTACGCAGGTAGTCCTTCTGGAAACGTCCAGCGTATTTCCTATTCAGATGTGGCTGTTGGACGTAGTATGTCATGATTTTACATATTTATTAGATCTCATGACGCCATTACAGTTAACTGATTTACGGATGGAAGACTCAACTTTGTCTTCGCAAACGTAATTAGCCTGATACCATGGCACATCACCTTCATACTGCCATTATTCACCCTGATAATACTTTTTCAACCGTATTTTCAACAGAAGAGCTACTTTTTAACTATTATGACCTCTTGGAGCTATCAATCAGCGTTGTTTGCAATAGAAATCAAGTTGGGCTAGTTCACCACATTGTCCTATCCAAACCAGCCGCAGTGCTGCATAATCTGTCAACATGCAAGAACGATCTATTACTGGTAATTTATTTTTTGTTACATTATCAGATATTGAATTTCTCATAATAGTTGATAGCAAAAGCGAAGTATGGTGGCTACAAGCGATGTAACAATCTAAGGCAGTATTCAAGTATCATCAATCACTTCAAACTCATTTTGTCATCACCCAAGTGGAACATATTTCAAAAACAATTTGCGTCATTATAATTGCTATTCATAATAGATAAGTTCAATTCAACTTCAGAATTATTTGCAAGCCTCGTCGCAAAGCGTCACGTATCCCTACAGTTCAGCGTCAACATGGAGTAAATCTTCCAAGGGGTTTTACACTTACCAAATCCTTGCCCGGATGATCCTTACAGTCACTCGATAGAGGAAAATATCGTTTGACGGACCACAGAAATGTGAGGGGATTGTAGTTGAATACATACTTGGCATCAGGGGCTTCTTTGCGGAAGATGTCGATAGTTTCTGTCAAGCATCAGTAGGTATTCCAATCATGCCACATCCTACCAGGCCATTACCTTCAAAAAGCCCAATGACATCTGGGATCTGTGATCCTCTCACTCCAAAGCCTATACCAGCTGCGTGCCAGTGAACGTCCTTCATCTGGTCAACGAACTCGTTTGGTGGCATCTCGGGTCCTCGCCAAACAGCTAAACAAGTCCATTAGAACATTACACCTCTTGCGTGTGGCTGTTATTACCTCGGACGTTATACCCAGCCTCGCGTAGTTCCCGTGTGTGATTGAAGATTTGTTCTTCTACCAGTTTGGCATCGTAGCCTTGCGACGTAACATACTGATGACGGCCTGGCAGACCACTAACAAAAAAGGAGTCAACAAACGTTATTGGAGAAATGAATATGGACATCCCTACGTGTAAAAGATATTGACTTCACCACATCCGAATGGTGTCGTGGCGGCACCGAATAGCGAATTGAAGGCCAGAATGGTCCGTTCAGCACGCATGGTGTTGATTAGCTTGATATTGATGCGAACTTGATTTTCGGTTTCCAAAGAGGGAGATGGGATCTTTATACCAATATCGTCAGCGCTAATGCAGACGCCACTGCTTAAGCTGAAGTCAATTATGGCTAACTGCAGAGAGCATCAACTCTGGTTAAGCGCCAGAAACAGCTGTGATATTTTAATGTCTCACTTCTGTCTTACAGCTGTTTTCACGCCTCCCGGCTGCAGATAGTGCGCAGTAGAACAACAGCGCTTAATTCATGTTGTGCTTAACTATGAAATGTTTACTAGCAAAGAGTCCGAAAAGAACTGATCCAAGAACGGCTCTCCATAAATATCCTCCAAGTCAAAGAGATTGTGCTCAGGATCCGGTACTTGTGCGCTCTCGACTTCGTTATTGATGGGGTGCACAAACTTGGTGGCAACTCGTATCGTAGCACTCGCGTGCGACCCTTTGCCCTTTGCCGAACTACACAGACTAGCCCAATCAACACCCGACATGGCTGGATCAAGCAATTCCCACATCATGTCTGGTTCAAACTTTATAGTTGCGGTTGTTGATTCGTCCTCTTGAGGTGTTTGTTGCTGCTTCGCTACTTTGACGTTGAGGGTTCGTAGGATCTCGAGCTATAATTCGATCCAGTTAGAGTATGGAAGGTTGAGAACAGATAAATACTGACCTTTTCTGCGATGTGAGGCCACTTCCTTGCCAGATGTCCCAAGAATGTCTCGCAAGTAATCAAGTTCTCCTTGGCCTTTTCTGATACTTTTCGATCTCTTGCGAATTGGAAGATCCACAATATTGACACGCAGCCAGCGACAGCCTGTCCGATCAAAGGGTCGTTGACTTCGAATTGGCGGTCTGCGCACATCTGAACGAGTCGGGAAACCCATTCTGCGTGGAACAGCGCTTGATCAACTGTGTTTTGCAAGAAAGACCTTGGTTGGAAGTTTCTACCTGCTCTTCGTAGAGCAACCAGTTGAACAAATGGATTGTTGAGTACAGCTTGGGTTGCGTGCATCATTATCTGAAATGATACCCATGGTGCCCAGTATTCTCTATGCTCACTTAGATCTTCGGTGGGTTGGTCAGGGAAGGGCGCGTTGCGGATGAGATGTCTGTGCGACGTGATGTTTTCAAGTTCGTATAGCTTGACGGTAAGTTGGTTGTGTCTTGACGTTGCTAACCATGGATACTCATTGGCTCCATTTCGAATGTCTTTCAGATAAGATATGATGCTTCCCCAAACCGAAATATACCCCAGGCATGTCGCGTTGACCCCGACGTCTTGTATATTACCCTCGTACGCGTCGGTCAAGTCGGCGCAGTAGCTCTTCATCCCATGGGAGGAATGCAGCGGTGTTGGACGCGACACACTTTTCGGATACGCCGGGGCGCCTGTGATGTCGGTCAAAGTGTTGCAGTTGGGAATAAAGGTGCTTTCAAGGATCGATATACTCCAATGACACCTCGAGATGGCATCATCGGAGTTTCGGGAGTTGAGCTCAGCTTTTGATTGGGACAGTCGAAGTGCTTCGAGTTTTGCTGCCATTCCAACCATCATCCACGCTCTGGATGTCTTTCCGGCTGTATAACAATCAGTCATGAAATTCTCATGCTTTCCTAAGTGTACGCACCTATATGATCACATAGAGCGAGAAGACATAAGGTTTGCATCACTTCAAGCTGCGCAAGTCCCTCAGCTGCCATGTCGACAACTATACTACGCGCGGATGTAGTATAGTACTCAATAGCCTTGGCTTCAAGACCATAGTAGAAGTTGTGACTCGTAAAATGAAGCGTGAGGGCCAAGAGACTCCATCGAAGGTAATGCGGTAATGTGCCGATCTTTAATTGAAGACGTCGAGGATCAAAGAGTGGGAGTGGTTGAAAGTAGAGCTTTTCGCGGTAAGCGCCCACGAAGTCACTGAGTAGATCTGCTGGCGGCTCTGGGTTCGCTGGTGACCTTTCTTTTGTTAGAGATGGATGAGTATGAGGATGGGTGTCTCACCATGATGGAGACTCTGACAGCATAGCTGTTATCGGAGGCAGTTGTTGGTGGATGCTATGTGATGAGCCGCCTCGACTATGCCAGCTGTTGGCATCTTGAATATCGCCTCTGTTTGAAGATCTGCATTGTTATAAGCATTCAGTCATGATACTTCATAGGAAGTCAAGCAACATACTCCGCGTCACGACTATGAGACTCAACTGATGTACTCGGCGAGATGACGGTCTGCTGCGACTTGAGGGGCCTACTGAACAAGATCGTTAGCCCTCGCGGACTAGACATCATCATGATGAGAATAATCACAAGAATGATCTTGGGTTGCCATTGTTGACATGATTGCGAGGAAGATACGTGCAAATCTCACTCGCGATACGACAATGCGAACAACCCGGCTTTTCAGCAGGACATTTGATCTTTTTCTGGCTACAGACAAAGGGATTAATTAATTGTGTTTTAAAAATAAATACTGTTCAATGACTTACCGACAACGCTCGCAGGAACGCCTCACACGTGGCTCACGCGTCTTTGTTCGTGGCATGGATGTTTATATTTCGGCGATAGTAAATGAGGGTTCGGAATTCCGGGACATGCAAAGGTAAAATAAATTCCGGGCGTGAGCTGAAGATGATGGATGATCAACGTCGGCCGAGACGCTCGGCCTTGAATTAAGATCAGGTTAGATTGGAAAGCTAAACAGCAATGTGATTTGTTCGATACCGAGATAAGAGATAAGATTGTGGACATCGTCACTTGATCGGCTTCGAAGCCGGGATATTCGACAGCCTACCCTGAGCTAAACAATTACAGATATGAGAGTAACAACACAAATGATATATATACAGATATTTTATTCTTTAGTTGCGGCTATTTAATTACTATAGATAAACAGGTAGGAAGTTCCCTATTTTGTCACAGGATCAAGTGTATCCACACCATTCAAACTCTTCCCTCCTGAGTAAATCCTATCACACAATATTCATTCCTACCCATCACCGTTCAGAATTACCTCTTGCATCCACATTGTGACGAGCTAACATGCTCATCAACACTTCCCTCTTTGATATCCCCACTGCATCTTCCAGACTTCTTCATCGACGAGCATGTGCGTTTGACCGACCTCCTGGTCAAAATAAGGCGATCGCAGCGCTCGCAACGAAGATTGGTGTGTACTACCCAACACATGGCTTGTTTTACTTTCTGGATATAAATCTTATCTAAATTGTAATATTCTTTGATGTTTATTGTTAGGAGGAAATAACTAGAATTTACAAAGTTAATTTTGGCTTTTTATACCTAGATTTTAACGCAGTGAATCACAGTTGATGGCACACAGGAGTCTCAATTTCGCCCAATCATTATAAACTACCTTAATCACATTCAGAGTCCAATAGTTATCACTAACAATGTAAGGGAACCACTATGTTATGTATTTATACATTCAAAAAAAAAGAGTGTTTTTATTCACCGTGCAGATAGCTAAATACCTACGTCGTTGATCAACGATCCAGCGTCAATATCAACTAATCACCCCATGTAACCATCCAATTCCCTACCCACCGAAATGTCCTCTTCTGGAGTCGTGCTCGTACCGTTTTTGTCATAACGTTCTTTCATTCGCTTGCAAATCTCACAATCTGGATTCTCCACGTAAACGTAGTCCAACAGAGTCGGAGACGCCTGTGTGCAGATACCCTTCTTTTTGTACGACTCGCAAGCATTTTTTGTTGACTTCTTCTCCAGAATTGTCTTGGAGCATTTGTTGCATACCCAGGTGGTTTCGATTGTTTGACTCATACTGAATGCTTCGAGTCTGAGAATGTTGCTGACGTGTTGGAATGAGTAGTTGAAGATATCTGGAGTTTTGAGAGTTGCTTTGGTGTTGGAGTTGGAACATAACGTGCAGAGGGCAGTAGTAGCGAGCTTTATACTCATGCTGGTAGAGTCTGTCGTGATGTGCGAACAAGGTTCTGCACAGAACATGAGTTTGAACAAATGCTGAATCCCATTGTTCAAAAGACACTATTCATTGTCCATCTTCCAAGGTCTGATTTCTTTGTCCAAATCAGTCGGAGGCCATTTCCGCGGCTGAGAACAGAATGTGCATTGCGGGTCATACATGTTGATGGTTTCGAACCATGTTTTTCTCTTTTCCTTGCAAACCCCAGTATCCAACTGACTCTCGCATTTCTTGGTCAAGTAGGTGACTTCCTTGACGGGTTTCTCGCAATGCTTGCAAACCCATTTCTCTGTTCTTTGGTTACACATGGCGATAACCTCCAGAACCTCTTGTCTTTGTTGTTGTTGTTGTTGTTGTTGTTGTTGTTGTGTGGTTGTAGTTTTGGGTAGTGGTGAATTTGTTTATGGGAAGATGGACTTGGGAAGATGGACTTGGGAGCAAAGCAGTATTTATACCCTCAATTTTATTACTGAAAAGTAAATTTGGCGACTATTAAGAGTCATGTCCAAAATGAACACTATTCACAATTGTTCTTGAACTTTCGTTTAATACCTAGTTCAGTATTAAACATTCATCAGTGTTTAAACTCTTAGTGTGACCGTGTCTACGTTAAAAAAATAAAGTTCTGATAAGGTCTATTTTTAATCAGAGTATGTTCGAGTGGACAAAACTGATGTACGCTTCACGATACCTAGTTGGTCAAGGCAGGTCGTTGTTCACCGCGAGTGTACGCGCGAGCGAGCTCACGTCCGCGGGCAAGCTTGGAGATTACAGACATCGCGCCTACGTTGACCTTATCAAGAAGAAAGTAAAGCGTGAGAAGGCTGAATTGAAACACGATCATACTGAAAACGAAGACGACAACGCAATGCTAGGCGCGGGACAGACGACCACGCAGACAGGCCTCTTGCGTACTGTCACTCTTGGGGGGATTGGCAATGGCCTCTTTCGCCTCTGCGTCCTTGGTCGCCTGGATGCGGCTGTCCAGCATGTCGCGCTTGGTCATTTTAGTGCCGGAGGCCGGAGAAGAAACCTCAACAAGTCCTGGAACCAATCCGGGCTACAGAAGAATATGGCATCCGGGGATTCGAAATAGGACGCCACCTGAAAGACACAACGATCACACTGAGCGTGCTAGAGCTTCTACAGATTGCACCCTCAATCCGACAACAGTTATCGAGGCTCATGCAGTACCGCCGCAAGCTGAAAGGATCCCGCCATGAGGAGAAACTTGTGAACTTCCTGGCGCCATTCAGACAAACGATAGAGACCGAGATGAGCGGAGGATTTCTGACCAACGGCTATCTACAAAAATACCCAATTGCAACCTGGTACGCAAGCGCCTTACTGGACGCCTGGCAGTATCAGAGCGCGCTGTTCGTAAATGCGTTACTGTTCTGATATTGATCAAGACGATGTACTCTTTGCAGTATTACACTCGACGCATCCTGTGGCTTCATTCACTCGACTACTCTCATCTTCACACTGATTCACTGCTGTAGTTCTCAGTGAATGTGGCTGAGGGGAGTGCGCTGCATCACAGAGCCTTGCCGCATTAATCACTTCTATATATCATCCAGGCCGGATGACAAAGGAAGAGAGGCCAAGGGAAGGCCATCATTTTTGCTTAGCCCATTGGCAAATCATGAGATAGCCAAGTCATCTTACCCAGACTCCCTGTAAGTGGCTTACTCCCATTAACAGACTTCACAGAAGTCACAGTAGAAGGGTATCACTATTAGACTCGGGTGTCTTTTCAGACCGACTGTGTACTCAAAAGCACTCGACGTGGCTTGTAGCATAATTCGGTCACAGTGTCAGGAGGATGAGATGTTTGTGGTAGTCAACCTTTGCTATTGATGTAACAAGTATCTAGTGATAATGTTTAAGCTATGTTGGTGACTCCCTTTCCTTCATTCATTCGTAAACCCCGCTACTACCATGTTCCCATCCTATCCTTGCCCAGACTGGATGCCCAGGGATGACCGCCGTAAACGTAAAGCTCAGGGGTTGGTGGTTGAGACGGGACTCATGTCTTCGCGGTACTTCTCCGGGAACCATGCGGTTGTTGATGACCTAGGTAGATATTAGCAGATGTTCAATCAGAAGACTTGAAGAATAGACTTACAGATATCATGCCATCGGCGGCAGTGCTCAAAAGGCACATGCCTCATCCCTCGAAGGGTTGACCGGCATTAGTTTCGTCCACGTCCACGTCCGCGTCCACGACCACGGCCTCGGGCACGGCCACGGCCACGAACAGGGAGAAGGAGCTCGCCAGCGACAACGAGGTCCTCGTCGTGCTCGTAGGCCTCGTCGAGCAGGAGGTCAGGCTGGGCGTCAAGCCAGTTGATGACACGGCCATGCTTCTCCATGTTGACGACGTGGTCAACGTCGTTCTGGAGCTGCTTGCCGATCAAGGTGTGGGTACTATCACTTTTAGGAGGATTGGCAAGGGCCTCCTTGGCCTCCTCATCCTTGGTAGCTTGGATACGAGAATCCAGCATGTCGCGCTTGGCGACGCAGGGGAGGCAGTTGGTCATGTCGACCCACTCAACGTTCCAGTTCACGGGGTAGATGATGCTGCAGTTGATCCTGCCATGGATCTTGTTCTTACACATCGAGTCAACGACGAGACGACGATCAATGTCCTCCTTGCAGGTCTTGCAGCGGACAAAGTAGGCCGAAGTGTGGCACATGGTGACGGATTGTAGTTGGTGGTGTAAGTAGTGTTATGATGGTTTGTGTAGATGATACTTGGGGATAGATTTGAGATGATGATGATGTTGGGAATCTTGTGAAGAAGAAAGAATTCTGTCATCTTGAACGACATTTTATCCTTTTCTGGCGAGGTAGTGAAGAGAGTATTCTTTTGTGATGAAGATACGATGGCCATTGTTCTTGCATAGTCAATTGTTTCAAAGGGGGTGATGAGCCTTGAAGAAAAGCGCTATGTGGACCCCCCTTTGGTCATTTGGTATCAGATCAATTGTCTGAATAGCGGGGGATTTTTGAGCTATTGAATAGATCAAGGTTGCGGCATTGATAAGTTTCGAATTCTTGATCTGATTGTAGGAGTAATGGCTCTCTAGCACTGACAATTGCCGTCAAGTGGCCAAGACCATGAATGCGAATAATAGTCGTTGTGGAAAGAACGTTGAGTGATGAAATAGTTTTGATAGTGATGGTGGAATATCGAGGAGGAGGAATTGAAAGTAAAGGAAGGGAATTTATAAGGATACGGGAGGTGGAGGAAGCGAAGGTTGCTGTCGTTGCCGTTAATCACGACAGGTTGGCACGGACTTGACTAGATTTCTACCGAACCTAAGATGGAGACTTTGCGTTGATAGATTTTTCAGTATTCTATGCTCAGCAGAAGGTTTTCAAATGTCTACTTGATGGGATTTCACAGTCCCAAAATCTAAGAATATGTTTTCAAATGTGTACAGTATTTATTCAGGGTATTTTATAGACAGGTAAGTATTATACAATCTCATCCTTATCGTCAGAAACTCATGCATAGTCGTTATCCAGATTCATTACAATCCCTCTACTCGCGGTGAGTAGCTCCAGCATTCTCCTCCTTCCTATGCCCGAGGCCGCCATCAGTCACACCTGAACGACGTGCCAGAGTCTCATCATCACTAGAACCGTGATGAGCAGGAGCGGCAGTCTCGATATCTGTACCAGCCTCCTTTCGAATCCTGGACATCTCCTCTGGTGGAGGAGGAACCCACTTGGCACTCTTCATAGGGCTGACCTTTTCAAGATACATGGTATCAATTTCCTCAAGAGTACGACCTTGACCCTCAATGACGAAGAAGTAGACGATAAGTCCACCGAGGACATTGCATCCGGCAAAGACGTATCCATAGCGGAAGTCAATGTCTTTGGTGATGAAGGGCGTGAAGAATGCGAGCAAGAAATTCCAGAGCCAGTTACTGGCAGTGGCCAAAGCCATGCCCTTGGCTCGATAGCGCGAAGGGAAGATCTCAGCCATGATGGTCCAGATCATGGGTCCCCAGGTGGTCGCAAAGCCGAGAATGAAGAGACAGGCAAAGACAATCATGGCAACACCAGCGCCTTGGGTACTGGAAGGGTCTGCGCGATCAAGCGAGAAATGGCCAACCGAGGCGAAAATGAGGAAACAGATGAACATCCAGGTACTTCCCGCGATGAGAGACTTGCGACGGCCAAAGTGCTCGACAATGTACAAACCGATAAATGTGACCAAGAAGTTGATGGTGTTTAGGATGATCTGGGTCTTGTAGCTGTCAATCGACACCGATGCAAAGATAGTTGTACCGTAGTAGAAGAAGTAGTTTGCACCAGTAAGCTGCTGGAACATCTGAAGACCCATGCCGAGGAAGATGCGGTACATCATGCGTGGCGCCTGGAACATCTTGACAAACTCCCCAACGGGGTTGCCCTTGATCTGGCTTTCAGCGCGAAGCTTGGATTCGATTTCTTCCATCTGGGTGTGGATTGCCCAGTGGTTGGGTGTCGCGCCATAGACTTTGCAGAGGGTCTCGCGTGCGCGGTCGACGTTGCCCTTGCGGTAGTCAAATCGAGGCGTGTCGGGGAGGAAGAGAATTCCGATGCCCAAGATGATGGTGAAGACCCAGCCGATGCCGATGACGATGCGCCAACTTGCGGAGTTGTTGCGCTGGTGGGTGACTGTGCCGTAGTTGAAGCAGGCGGCCAAGAAGATACCCATTGTCTGTGGTCATTAGTAGATGTTCGTTTTGCTAGGTGGAAATGACTTACGATGAATAGCTGGTAACAGCAAACCATGGCACCTCGAATCCATGGAGGAGCAGTCTCAGCCTGAACAAAGAGTCAGTCAAATATTCTCACGAGATGGTTATCGGCTGTCTTTGTCTTACCTGGAACATGGGCACCAAGAGCGACAGTGCGCCAACTCCCAATCCAGCGACCCATCGGCCCATCATGATCTGCACCCAATCTCGATTTGAAGAGATCTGAATGACAAAACCAATAGCGATGATCCAGGTCCAGCCAGAAATACTGTATTTACGACCAATGCGATCGGAGACGGGCGCAGCGACGAGAGCGCCGATGAGGGTACCAATGGAAAGAAGACCGACGATCAGACCTGAGCGCACAGTGCTGAATGCCTTTTCGCCATTGCTGTTGGTTTGGGCAAAGCGGTCGAGAAAGTCGGGCATCTCGAGGAAGCCAGAGATTTGGCCGGTGTCATAGCCGAAGCTGTAGCGTGTGTGAGTTTGTGTGTGTGGGAGATGGAAGGATGAGACTTACAGGAGACCACCCATGGAGACAAAGGTGGCTAGAAGAAAAGACCTTCCGGTGATGCGAGGCAGAGGTGAGTAGTCAAGTCCAGCGAGGGAGCGACGAGCACCAGCTTCTCTGCCCTTTTCTGAGTTTGGGTTCTGGTCATCGAAATGAACAGTCATGAAAGATGGCGCCATGATGGGCAGAAGTAGGGCTTGTCAAGCCAATAACAATCTATGATTGATAGTATTGAAGAGGCTTGAGAGATATTGGGACAAGAGCAGGAGGTCAAGAGGAGATAAATAAATATATGGTCGAATCGCGATCATGACGTTGTGCATCGTGTGTAGGGATGACGGTGATGTCAGGCCATGAAGAGCCTGTCCAATGAGGAATAAGTCCAGAGGACAAGGTCTCGAGACCATCAAATCGGTCCGTCCCATTTTGGTTTGTGGGGGGTTGCGAGAGAAGCATGCGATGGCCATGTTGTGACCCATGGGGTTACAAAAGCTGGGGAAACATGCGAGCCAGGGCTATGGAGGATTGCAACAGTAGCTCCCAGACATTGTTTTTGACGGCCATGACGCTGGAATGTGATGCAATAGGACTGTTATTGATCTGATGGCTTTTTAGTGAGAGGCTGATAGGTTAACAAGTGCCCGGTTGGGCTTCTTTGGTGCCTCGAGGCTTGGGAGTGACAGGCTGGGGGGTTGTAGTCTAGGCTAGAGCAGCGTTGGTTCAGGACCTGGGGATCCCTGCTAGGGCATTTTGATAGAGGAACGCTGTTTGAATGACGACACCCGAGAGATCCGGTCAAAGAATTAGAGGCTGTTGAAGGGATAAGGTACACAGTATGTCATTTATTTATTCTCTTTGTTTCTTGGATAGAATAATTAACAAATAGTAACTCATATCGTTATGTGTTTGCTCAAGTAAGTAGGTAACTCTGTTCTTATTCTATTGATGTCTTTAATTACCCCAGACTTTTAATCTCTTGGTACTCTCTCATCTCTCATCGATGCCAAGTCATGTTCTTTGCCGATCACCCCGTTCCAAATCTTGGCATGAGAAAGCAATGACGCCAAGTCTAGTTTCTCCAACTCTCCTTGCTGATCCTTGACCATCTCACGAGGTACCATCAAACTACCCGTCTTGGATATTCTTCTTTTTCCTTCTTGTCATTACAGATCCCAGATCCCGACCGGTCCTGCCTCGGCCGAAATATTAATTCTGTTTCCATATTTTCTCCATCTCTCCATCTCTCCATCTCTCCACAATGGAACCTCCGCCATCCCCAGACTTTCCGACTCGTATCAATAATCACCAGCAATACATACTTCGAAATACTGGGTGCATGTTTCCTTCTTCAGCCGCTTCCCCAATGCCCGGTATTCCCACCGCCACGGCGTCATCGGCGTTTAAATTTTCTGTCCTAGGGCTGGGTTGGCTTACCACCACCCTTTTTCCTTTCAGCCCTTTCGAAACCAGTTTTATTTCCAGGGAATGGGTTGATGTTTGCTGACTTCTGCATTTGGTTCTATCCTGCACGGAATGCATATTTGTTTCTCACGTGCCCAATGCCCCATTAACTCTCCAATTAACCGTATTTTAAACTGGTCAACTGTCAGGTCAGACAACAATTGAGTTTATGGATGGTGTGTGTCTGTGACATGTCATCCGTCGGGCTTCGGAGAATTTCAATCCCCCTAGTCTGGCAGTTTGTACGAACCCACAACGTGAGTCTTTGCTAGGGAACTTTACCTCGGGTGTCACTGCCGAGTCTTCCGTCAAGGATATCGTCAAGACCAAGTCAATCTGCGAACACGCGTCACTGTATCACTTGACGATAAAGATGATCAACTCGTTAACAAAGGGCCGATAAACTACAAATCTCGAACGTTTTCATTTTTGACATTGACAGAAGCAAGATAGCCGAACTGACAAATCAACTTATTCTTTGGAGAACCTAGAATAGTTCTAGATTCATATCGTGTTGAAGCCATCGGAGTCACCGTATCTCCTCCTGCGAAACATCTCGTCCAGAATAGCTGTTCCACTCTCAAGTCATGTGGAACATCGCTTGATACATGTTCATCGCCTGTTTGCCGAGGCATTGACTGTTCATCCGCAATTCTAAATTCTTCCACGGAGCCATGACCTTCCAGATCTTGATGTTGCACGACTCTTCACCTCCCACGCTCTGAGACAGTCTTTGCAATCTCATCCCCAACTGCAGTTCCCAAACTCTCAAAACCTGCAACAACTCCCTCCCGATCTCCCTTTCCATTCTCTTGGCTCATCTTGAATTTGCCTTCCAACTTGGTCACCTCGATCTCAATACCGATGATATTCCTCTTGAGCAGTTCGACATATTTCTCAGGCGCGTCCGCAACCTTCCACTGCGTAGGTCTATCCCCACCCGTGTACCCCATTATTTTCGTCTCGCTGGCATCTGTGAGATCCGAAATAGCCTTGCCGAGAAAGTTTGATGTCTCTTCGTTATTTTCGTAGTAAATGCGCGCTTTCCCGTAAACTTGAGCCGCAGCGTAATTCCATGTCGGTACAACCTTGCCAGTGGCGGGTTTCGTCTCGGTATAGAATTTGGGTGTTACATAATGATGTGTTGGCTTGGTAAAGATGATGAGAACTTCATCTTCAAGATAGTTCTTGAGTCCGGGGTTTGAGGTACAATGCTCTATTATCGCTTTGCTCTGCGGGTTCTGTCGTGCCATATGACATCTCAGACGACCGAGTTCTGTTTCGCTTGATTCATCCTGGACGTCTAGTAGGAATGGAATATGGCTGCTTTGGAGAAACGAGTGTGTTGCGGACTTGATTCCGGTTGTGAGCATTCCGAGTGGGTTTTCATGGATGAGACGCCGGAGGACACGAAGGTCTGTCTCTGCATGAGTCGCGCGGATATACATAATTGGTTGTGACTGAAATATTGTTGTCCTTAAGCTTTAATTGTTAAACGGCTGAATGGTTTAAATATTGCCGTTTTATCAGTGACAGGCCTACATAATAAAGGCGTGGCGGACAGAGCGGGCCGCCAATCTAGATGACTTCATCAGGAACCCAAAAGCCTGGACCGGGCCGGTCGTCGCCAGCGAATAAAAATTGGAGTCATTCTCAGCAATAACTGCAGCCAATTAGACCTAACAGGTTGGCAATCCGCTATTTAATAGCCGCGCTATCGGAGACGCTGGCCTTGAAGTATCCGAGGACTGCATAGTCACTCTCGGGTGTTCCTCCGAAGGCTTTTTATTGTGGCCCATATTTCGACAGGTAACGATATGATCTGGGATAGTCCTACTAACATACCTGGTAGCAAAAAGGATCATATGACTAAAAGTCTACAATCACTCATGTCATGGGCACCAAAGAGCAAACCTCATTTCAAATATTCTCCAAGCAAAGTAGTCCGTTCCATAAATGGTGTAATTCACCTCACAGCTGATGTTCTGAGCCTTCATGAATGGCATAGTCACGCATTGAGATACTTGGAGTAATTGAATCATTAGAGATATTTATGGCGTATGATGGAGAACTCGGCTATTAAGCGTTTTTCACATCAATCACCGAAATCCCAGTCTGGTCACAGTAGATAGTCAGGGCTGAACTGCCATCGGAGTGAAGTCCGATGTATGGCTTCTGAGACTCTTGTGATTCACCAACACCTGCCTAGGTTGGTAGACACATGACTATCGAGTCCCGAAACCTCCACATTCCGCGATCATGGCATGCCATGGTGATGTTGCAGCACATCAAGTTCGGCAGTGTCGATCAAAGCCTTGACTCGGCAACGACAATGTTTACTTACAGGGCACCTAGCTCAAAATGTCAAGCATGGAGGGTTGTTCCGGGATATATCTGGAAACTTTATTCGACGTTCGATAACGCAATCACCATGACCACCAGCTATTGAGAACATAGAGGACTCTGATATCTATTAAATGGAAACAATGTGATTATCCAGCCATTACTTGGTACACGCTTTCATTTTCCGAGAATCAGTTGACAACCAACGACCCTGGCTACGGTACTTTCATGCCTATTCCGTTACTGTATATCCGCCTCCGCTTCCCACTTACCCATCTTGGAATACTTCATGCCCAGCTAATTTAGGCTGTTGTTTGTTTACAACCACAAGCATACCATTGACCACACCAGATGCCTACACCTGCATCGGCATTCACAGCGACACTTGGATGCCGTAACCCTAGCAAGTCTTGCAACTGGGGCTGAACATAGACGACTCCCTGTTGGCGCTATCGTCGACCTTGCTTAACAAGTACCATCTACGCTACACATATCTGTGCCGTGACACTGCATTACGAACCCCAGCCGCCATGTCAAGTGATTACCGATCCATCTGACTCGCTATTCTACTGCGGCCGTGACAGGTATGCAAAGTATTCAACATGCACATTGTTACAAAGTCATATGATACAAAATCAAGGTTCGGAATAAGACTGTGGTGAACAGGCATGATTGCAACAAACCAAAATGGGGAGTAACATAATTCTATTACTATTTGAGTTTCTCCATATCTCAGTGGTTTCTATAATCAGTAACCGAATCCAATCGATATTGTAGCCTCTGATTTAGGCCAAGGGCTAGAAAGTTCATAAAAGAACCGACACCTCAAAGATGAATATAAAACAAGAAACGACAATAACGCAAGCGAATGTACCAGGTAGACGAAGAACACCAGGAATTGGATTACGACTTGTTCTAGTAGAATGTATTGCTCATTTGCTATGATACGTTGACTGCTACGTCGTGCCTTTAGTCTCGGGGTTCTCTTATCCCGTCCGATGGTATCTCACAACGAAACCCCCCAAAACTCCTACCACAATGTTCATCAGATAACACAACAAAAATACCTTCGCGATCATCTAAAATGCTTTGGACTTGCCGCCTTCATCCTCGTCCATCTCCTCGCCACCACCAATGACTGTCTTATGAAACATGCGGTGCTTGACACCAGTCTCAAACAGGTAGTCAATCTCCGAAAATGTCCTGCCCTTGGTCTCGGGGATAGCAAAGTATGCCACGACAAAGGAGATGGAGCCTAGGCCAAAGAAGAAGAACCCAATCTTGCCTCCCCAGTTCAGTTGATCTGTGTTGTACATGTACGGAGTAAAGAAGTTGAAAGCCCACATGCTAAGAGACTGCCATGTGAAAGCAATACCAGACGTCTTGGAACGAAGTCGGACAGATGAAACTTCGGATTGTAGCACGGGTACGGCGGTGGCGACTCCGAAACTGTTGAAGAAGCCGACTAGGACCAGACCTACACCAACCATCCTGTATCACATTGTTAGCATCAATAATGTAGTATTAGCAGACCATAGGACAAACCATTTTGCAGCCTCGGTCGAGAAACAACCGGCAATACCCATAGCCAGCCATGCCGCATTGTCAGCGAAATGACTGATCAAGATCATCCTCCTTCGTCCATAACGGGGAATCGTGTACCATGAAATCATGCCTGCGACCATAGTGGATGAGATGCCAATCAGGTTAACCATGAGAGAGTAGCGTGAAGACATGCCAGCCATTGTGAGGAAGTAAGCAGCATTGGCAATGAGGGACATGCCAATGGCCTGTTGAATACTTGTGAGAAACATGGCAAGAAAGGTGCGGCGGCGGTTGGTGTCGCGGAAGCACTCGCGGTAAGTAGGGGCGCCTTCGTTCAAGACATTCTGGCCACGCTCTTCCTCGAGGGTTCGCATGATCTGTGGAAGCATATCGGACGCACCGATTCTCTCGAGAGAACGCTGTGCCTTGTCAATCTGATCTCGGGATGCGAGCCAGACGGGACTCTCTGGGAGTACTAAGGCTACAAGCATAGCCCAGCCACCAAATGCCCATTGAGTAGCGAATGGGATTTGGTAGGAGTCGCGACCGGCACCATTAGATCCACCAAAGACAACCGCGATAGCGATCAAGTGACCAAAGGCCTAATAACAAAGTATCAGTAAAATGATCCACAACGTATTTCTAGAATAGATGCACTTACCACGTTGAAGCCATAGAAACTAAGGAAGAACCCTCGAAGGTGTTTAGGAGTTGTCTCAGAGATCCACGTCTGACAAGCCGACATGAGAAGACCGCAGGACGCACCCAGCACGAACTTGGCCATCATGAAAGAGATGCGACGGTTCAGCATGGTAGCGGGCATGCAAGAGGTGAACGAGACAGCCGCGCCAACGCAGCCGAGCAGACCCCCCAAGAGCACAGTGGCTCGTCTACCAAGACGATCCTGGCATACTCCCGCAGAAAAGGCACCAGATCCAGCACCGAGCTGAAGGAAACTATTCCAGAGCGCAATCCAAAGAGCTGGGATAACCCATCTCTCGCCATGGGGTTCACCGAAGTCCATCTTGAACTGTCTTAGTGATGAGACAGCACCAATGATGACCATGTCGTAACCGAAAAGAAGAGGGCCAATGTTGATGAGCACAGCATAGAGCAAGACTTTGGGATACTTGGCAATGGCCCGCCATGGTTTCTCTGTGTCTGCGACATGCTGTGGCAGGTTTTGCTCGACATGGACAGCAGAAGAAGCCGTCTTAGTGGGAGACGTATGCTTGGTCCCGGCGAGGGTCATAATGAAGGTTAAGAAAGAGATCTCGAGTGAAAGGTGTCTACTGAGACTGATTATCCGAATCGATTGAGACCAAGGTGTCCACTGTTTCTTAAATATTCCAAGACTGAGACTCTCCGGGGAAGACTCCACCAAGGTTGATAGATCTGGGGGATCTCCCACGAGGTTCCCCAGAATAGTCTTCCCCGCTGTACCCCACGATTATTTCCTATCTAGATTTTCTGCAACCTCTGCCGGGATGTGGAGATGACTCTTTAAAGATGTGAGGTTTCATTGCATGGGGGATAATTGCTCGGCTTGATTTGGCCCATGTTTCGGTGAGAAGGCCGCCGGGATGTGGACGATAAGAAACACCATGATCTTTCCCCTCTTAGACGGCAGTCCTATCGGGATTAACAGCAAATTAAACCGAGGCAACTTAATATCGACTGCCACTTATAATTGATCTGCTTAATGCATTCCTTACCGAAGCAGTAACAACAACCATCTGTCTCTTTAACAGCACAGCACAACAAACATGCTGCGACCACAAGCCAACAGGGCTCGCGACCTTGTATCGCTAGACGGTGTTTGGAACTTTGCCCTCGCCAAATCACACGACATTGAAACTGAGCAAGCATGGAAGAAGCGAATCTCACCAGAGCTTCAAGTACCGGTTCCAGCAAGCTACAACGACATCTTCGCCGACGAGACCATCCGCGACCACGTCGGTTGGGTCTACTATCAGCGTCAAGCTGTTATTCCCCGGGGCTGGGTTGCGCCTCAACGTGTCTTTCTGCGTGTAGATGCTGCAACCCACCACGGTAGAGTCTACGTCAATGACAAGTTTGTCGTTGAGCATATTGGCGGATACACTCCGTTTGAGATTGAGCTCACGGGACTTGTTGAGCCGGGGTCGGAGTTTCGTCTTACTATTGCTGTGAACAATCAGCTCACATGGGAAACAATTCCTCCGGGTCGCATTGAGGTGCAAAGTGATGGATCACGGAAGCAGAGCTACCAGCATGACTTTTTCAACTACGCTGGATTGGCCCGCTCTGTGTGGCTATACTCGGTGCCAGAAGTCTTCATTAGTGACATCAGCGTCGTCACTGATCTGCTTAAAGACGGAACTGGCATTGTCGAGTTTGACATCCAGACCTCTGGTAAACTGCAAGCTGACGCAAAATGGCGCATTCTTCTCGATGACGAAGAGGACACGACAGTTTGTCAGGCCCAAACGTCACATGGCAAGCTCGAAGTCAAGAACGCTAGATATTGGGCACCCGGTGCGGCATACCTTTATCAGCTCCGGGCTCAGCTCGTACGCGGTGACCAGGACGAGATCCTCGATTCATACAACCTTGCCATAGGCATCCGTTCAGTTGAGATCAGAGATGGTCGCTTCCTCATCAACGGAAAACCCTTCTACTTCACAGGCTTTGGCAAACACGAAGACGGACCTGTTCGCGGACGTGGTTATGACGCATCTTACATGATACACGACTACCGCCTGATGAAGTGGATAGGAGCCAACTCGTTCCGAACCTCCCACTACCCATATGCAGAGGAAGTTCTAGAGTATGCTGACAGACACGGCGTGGTTGTTATCAACGAAACAGCCGCTGTTGGCCTCAACCTTAATATCGTCTCGGGCATGTTTGGCAATAAGCAACTTGCCACCTTCTCCCCAGATACCATGAGTAGCAAAACTCAAGCTTCACATGAACAAGCTATCCGCGAGCTTATCAGTCGGGATAAGAACCACCCTTGCGTCGTGATGTGGATGCTGGCAAATGAGCCTGGGGCCAGCGAGCAGGGAAGTCGAGAATACTTTGAACCTCTAGTTGCCTTGGCGCGATCGCTGGACAGTCAGAAAAGGCCGATGTGTTACTCCCACATGATCCACTCCAAGCCAGACACAGACCGTATCGCAGACTTGTTCGATGTAGTCTGTATGAACCGCTACTACGGCTGGTACACGCAGACAGGAAACCTGAAAGCAGCAGAAGTCGCTCTTGAAGCTGAGCTACGCAGTTGGCAAGAAGCATACTCCGCCAAACCTATAATCATGACCGAATATGGCACCGACACAGTCGCAGGTCTTCACACCGTTTGCGATGTGCCATGGACTGAAGAATATCAGGTTCGCTTCTTGGATATGTATCACCGCGTCTTTGATCGCATTGATAACATCGTTGGCGAGCATGTGTGGAATTTTGCTGATTTCCAGACATCGGCTATGATTATTAGAGTTGATGGTAATAAGAAGGGTATCTTTACTAGGGATCGCAGGCCGAAGAGTGCAGCCCATGCTTTGCGTGCTCGGTGGACTGGGCCTGTTGGACTTCGCAAGATAGAGGTGACGAAACAATAAGTTTAGAACCATAACAGTTAAATCCTTTAGAAACTAAAATACTGGATCGATGTTTAAATCTTTATCACTACAGCGTCTTTACCATGATATGATCCCTCTGCACTATGGACCCAATAGTAAAGTCGTGGTCTCCAACCTGCTTGTAGCCCCATTTCTCATACGCTTTTATCGCCCTAGGATTCTCCTCCCACACACCCAGCCAAAGATTCTTAAACCCTTGATCCCTCGCCATCCCTTCAATAGCCTTCTCTAACGCCTTGCCGACACCAGCGCCATGCGATTCGGGATCAACATATATCCTTTGCAGCTCAACGGTTTTCTCCATATCCTCTACACAAGGTTCGGAGCTACCCCGAGTAAGATATGCGAAACCCAGAAACTCGTTGTCCGAGTTGGTAGCGACAATGACATCCTTGTTTGGGTCGTTGATGTCGCTCGTGATTGCTTTTTCTGTGTATGATTCTTCCAGGAAGGCTGCTAGTTCGTGAGGCTCGACTGAGTGGCCGAATGTGACGGAAAAGACACGTGCGCCGAGTTCAGTGATGGTGGCAACATCGGAGAGAGTGGCTAGGCGGATGTTGACTGGTTTTTGCGACTGATTGGTCATTTTTGCGTGTGATCAAGGTGTTTTCCAATGGTGGATTGTTGCAGCAGTTGGTGTGGATTTGATGAGTAGATAGTACGAAGTGACACTGAAGAGACTTTACGACAGAAGGATCAAGGAAGATCTAAATAGCCTTGCAGGCCAATTGAAACCAGGGAATGCAAGAGACAAACCTTGACAGAGGCTGGAATCTGGATGGATGCTCCAGAAAGATCTTGCCACGTTCTGCACGATCTCGGCCCCGCTACCGAGAATTTAGTGCGCGCCCTTGATGTCAAATCTAAGAGTCAATCGATCGCCCTTCTATTGACATTTCCGGACCGGCATTGCAAGAAAGTACTGTATGCAAATCCCGTGTATTTTTATTATCCACCTGTATCTATACATTTTGCTCGCAAGGCGCGCAGGATGACAACCATTTGCTCAATGCTTGACCCTGGAAACGCCCACCTTTCGCAGATCCTGATCCCCTTGTCCTGCAATTGGTTCAGATCTGGGACTCTCAATGCATCCAGTCTCGAGAACGCGGCGAATGAGAGGAGTAGGACAACAGCCATTGTTCTAGTTGATTTAGTTAGTGAAGAACATCTCAAGACAAGCAAGTCTTTACATACCCATGCAACAGATTTTCCAACGAGGCTGTGGGTGCGTGAACTGCGTGTTCCACAGCATTGAGATACCTCCGACAATGCACAAGACATTGTCTAGCATTTTCCAAAGTCGCTGGATTTGGCGACATCCCTGGCGCTAGTGCACAAACCTGATACAGAAACGGTCTGTATATAATGTCTCCCGTGGTGTGATATCGTATAGATACCATGGTATCATCAATACCGATTGGCGGACTGTCCAAGTTTGGTCTGATGCTATGAGGAAGGAGGTGATACCACGCCCCTAGTTGACGATTTAACTCGTGGGCAAGATTCGGGAGGCTAGACAGTGTTTCTTCGGAACTGTCTGCTGGGTCTCCTGTCCCTGGCTCTGCTTCGGCGTAAAGAACGTAGTGGATACGGTTGAGAAGGCGACGAGATGAGAGATCAGCCAACCAACGATGCATGTAGGGTTCAGAGGGGCCGTCGGACCATGGGTAGGGGAGTTTGTCGACGATTTTCTCTATGCCGCTACGAGGGAGATGATGTTCTGCGAGGATGTCACTGTACTAATTAGCATACGTTTGGGTATCATAATGGGGACAGTTCACCATTCGAGAACGAGGATGGCCCAAAAGACTCGTAGGATGGACTGGTCTTGAGAACCGCCTTGGCCGTCTCGCAATAGCTTCTCAGATCTGCATCTGCATTAGTACGGCTCGTAGGTGTCAGACGAGATGCTTTACCTTATCCAATAATGCTGCACATCAGTAGAAGCCATATGTACCAACCGCCACGCAAGTAAAGGTCTTGACAAGTAACTGTAGTATAGCGCAGCCAGATACAAAGCCTGGGGTAAAAGAGGGTCACCACCAAAAGATCCCAAAGACTCGGTCAGCAGTAGTCGCACAGCTGGTGTGAAGAAACGTATTCCAGGACTCCAACATGCGTCCATTCGATTCGGTGTCTCGGCGGCGACAGTACCAAGAGCCAACACAACAAGCACCAATGCTGAAGGGAGGTCCGGCTGTGGTCCACGTTCAAGAATTCGATCGTACAACTGGTAAAAAGCTCGTTGGTCAAGAATCGGGTGGAATCGGTGCACTAGTTGGAAGTAGTTGCGCACGAGATGGTCTGTCTCATTGGGGGACACTGAAGGAATGTCTATTTGACTGGCCGGTGTCGCATTCAGTCTCAATCCTTCGGGAACCGGACGTCTCAATTCGATATGTAGGAACAAGTCAGGAGGATAATGACCTAACAGTGCCTTTGCGGGAGCTGATCGTAAGAGGTTCCCTGTCGTCGATGAATGAGACAGGGGTATGTCCATAGTGGTGTTGAAGACATTGTTGTTGGCGAATTGTGATAACGAGGTTTGTGTTCCGGGACCTGTTGAGTGAACTGATGATGCTGGGATGATGCCATCTTCTGGAGTGATGGCCTCGGCAAGCCTGGGGATGGAGTATGGTGTTGGAGCTGGACTTTTCTCTCTTTGTCTTGCTATGGCGGATTGGAAGGTTGATTCGAGAGATTCAAGGCGGTCAAAGATTTCATCGACTCTGTCTACCGAGATTGCGATGCGTCTACGTCGTTTAGCAGACGTCTATCATATCGCAGGTGGTGAACATACTTGCTCTCATTCCCTTCGTCGCGATATTCGCATTCCGAGTTGTTGGCTTCTTCACAGAGCGTGCAGACAGGTTGCCGCCCATCACATTTCCTCTTTCTACCAGGCCATCAGTATATGCGACAAGATCCAATGATCAATCAGAGGCAATACCTCTTTCTGCAGTAATTGCAAGCTTTGGCGGCTCGCTTCCGCTTTGCAGAGTCCATGCCTCGTTGGGGCGAGTGTGACACACTCATGGTGAAATCTCTTGCGGATGCCGGGCGGAAGTTGGGGCGGAGACTGGCGGAGAAAGATCCGCCAGGGAGGAGACCCACTAAAGACAGTTTATCGATAACGGAAGAACTCGACACCCGGAACCGACATTTCGGATGGTTGCACCGGCTTGTCGGGGCAGTTCCGGAGAAGCATTATTGAACCAGATGTCGCGACGGACGCGGTCTATGGTCTGGAAATATGAACGTCTTTTCGTAGGAGACTAGCGATGTTGTCTTATCTCGATGTCAACAGGTAGTCAGATCAGCTTAGATTAGACAGTCACAATCAACAAACAACTTTGCCTACCCGGTACATCTGTCGCGTCGCGTAATTTTTACTTCTTATCTTCATAATATCCAAGGAAGAATAGTAATATTAACAGTCAAGTAACCAAAACTTGATACTATGGTCGAATATACGCAGGTCATTTCCATTCAAGATACTGAATCATAATTCATTGGGACAATACCTGCGAGCTGTATCACGTCGGATGTCCACTTAGAAAACAGACCCTCGGAATCATCATTTCCCCCACGTTGTAAGACCAGACAGGAACGAACAACTGAAAGATGGAAATGCTACATGTTTGCCCACGACTCCTCCACTTGGCATTACGTGATTCTAATGAGTCTCCCCGGATTCTATGATACAAGAATAGGATGATATAATGGACAGCATCTAATCTTGGGGCATTCGCACGCCATCTTTAGTTGTCCAGTCTGACCAATGCGAAGTCGAGTTGACCGAGAAGCCGACTATACCGACGACACAATCATGAGTCTGATGCCCAATCTAGTTTAGAAACACGGAAATTCATAGTCATACTAAGCGACGCGCGGAGACTAATTGTTATCGCACAAAGACGTACGAGCATGTAACAAGGCCCCATTCTCTTTACCCAATAGTCTCAAGCGCTGATGATGCCAGACTTTAAAGCAATACGCAACGAAGATAGCGCCATGGCTCCTCGCCGTTGTCGGATCTCGTCGGTGTCAACGCCGTCTAACTGGCTGTTGTTATATGTCGTAACAGACATGACAGATTGTGCCATCATACTCCCATGGGGAACTGAAACAAGCAACTACTATAAATCATAGCAATCCAGTAGCACATTCATTCGACCTGGTCATCACAACTCAGCACATTCTTCAAAGACTTACCTGGCCAACATGTCGACCACTACTATCACAGAGACACAGGCGCAACGCACTGTTCCCATCAGCCTTGAAGCAAACAAATACCCCGAGCCTTTGACTACTTCAGGAGCACTTGACAAGTTTAACTTTGAAGAGTCAACACCCGTTATCGGCCGTGAATATCCTACCGTCAATCTTGTTGACGATATCATCAATGCTAAAAATGCGGATGAACTGATCCGTGATCTCGCCATCACCAGTGAGTCAACCGGCAATGTGCCCAAAACTTACATGGCCTAACGATGAAACAGTTTCTGAAAGAGGAGTCGTCTTCTTCCGCGCCCAGGATAATCTCACAGATGACCTTCACAAAGAACTTGTTCAACGTCTTGGCCAACTCACCAACAAGCCATCAGGCTCAACCCTTCACATCCACCCTCTTCTCAACGGCAGCAACGAGTTTGGCGTAGAAGACAACGAAATCAGCGTCATCTCATCCCAATCCCACTTCTTCCATGATAGAGAAAGAGACAGAGATGACCGAAAGCAAGGCGCTGCCAGCTGGCACAGCGACATCCAGTTTGAGGAGTACCCAGCTGATTATACAAGCCTGCGCCTTACCAAGCTTCCATCTGGTGGTGGTGATACGCTCTGGGCGTCGGGGTACGAGCTGTATGATCGATACAGTGATCCTTACCAGAAGTTCTTTGAAGGCTTGACCGCGACATTTTCGGGTGATGGGTTTCTCAGGGCCCGGGATGCTCGACCGGATCACTTCAAGATCTACGAGGAGCCACGAGGCCATCCCGAGAACATCGGCGATACACTCAAGACCTCCCATCCCGTGGTCCGAACAAACCCCGTTACAGGCTGGAAGTCACTCTTCGCAGTGGGTAACTTCCCCAGACGCATCAACGAGTTAAGCGCCCGAGAGAGTAAAGAGTTGCTTGAGTCGTTCTATAAGCGAATTGAAGAGAATCACGACTTGCAAGTGCGATTCAGATGGAGAAGCCCCAACGATATTGGTGAGTAATTGGTCGCGACACGTTTTGAGACAGAAGCTAACTGTTTTACAGCATTCTGGGATAACCGGAGTGCTTTCCATAGCGCTACTAATGATTATGATGGTCTTGGCCAGCGAGAGGGACATCGTGCTGTTGGAATTGGCGAGAAGCCTTACTTGGACCCCAACAGCCTTTCAAGAACCCAGGCATTGAGGAACAAGAACTAGAATCAGATTCGATATATGAAGATTATTCAACTTGTAGAATGTTGATAAAATAGTAAACAGACACCAACACAAAGGTTCAAATATTTATACAGCTTTTCCCACCCATCAAGCACTGTATGCAAAGCATTCTAATCGCTTGCTCGTGACCCCAGCCTTGCGAGCCAGACCCTCGATCATAGATGGTATCCCAACAGGCGACGTTAGAGGTGGATCAATTTCTCCATAGACAGATTCGCCATCAGAGTCGGAGCAACAGGACCCCCAATCACCCATGTCCATTGCCGCCAGTGTATGCATCTCAGCCACGTCGTTACTATCATAGATACCTTGCCTATGGTTGAGCTTCCCAAGTAGCTCTAAAATCTGACTTCTCAAGGCATCATCCTGAGTGTGAAACGCCGCAAATGAAAGACCCGGTACGAGACATCCGCCCAAGGAATACGTAGGCTGGCTTATTCCTATCAAAGGCGCTGCTACCAGTTCTGCGGTTTCCAGAAAAGGCAGAATAGATTGGTCCGTTGGATTTTCCCATTCTTGATCCGCGTAGGAATCGATGTACATCTGGAAATAACGTTGGAGAAGTTGAAGGCTGTAGTATTGCGACATTTCCTCGTCGGTCCAATGGAAGATATCGCGCTCTGCCATATCTCGGAACCGCGTATCCCATCTATGCAGTGCATCTTGGAAGTCTTTGTCGTTTTCTCTGCCATTTTCTCTGTCGGGATCCTGAGGTGCGAAGTCGTGAAGTAGTCGCAACTTATGTATTGCGTGCGATGCATCATCGAGGGATTGAAAGGGTTCGATGTCATTGGCGCTATGCTTTACATCTTTAGAACACCACTTCTGGATACCAGATAGATTAGGGTCTTTCATAAAGTCAGATGACTCGAGGCATAGCTGTGAGAAAATGGAAACCAGCTTCTCCGTCATGGTGGACTCCTCTGTTGTGGTAGGGTCTTGGAGTGATCTCAGTATCATGTCACCTGCCGCAAGGTGCTTCAGGAGTTCGTCGTAACGACCAGTGAGTCCCTCGCAAGTGATGAAGAGCATGCAGCAGATCAAGATGCAGTGCATGTTCTCCTGTGTGGGAGACGACATCATGGGTAGGATGGATGATATAGCTCTGTTGTAGTGCTGTATAACAGGGCGTTGCAGGTACTCAGGACGCCCAAAGCCAAGGGAGTGCGACATGAATGCTCGATGCGAAGCACCCACTGCAATCATGCTGTATCTGATAGCATCGAACTGATATGACATTGGAAGTGCATAGCACAGCCAAAAGTTGGTGGCAACGGATGAAGTTGAGAGTTGCTTGGCGGTCCAGTGAAGGAAGTGCTGGAGATGTAGTCTCTCAGGATCTGCCAATAGCGGCGTCTGGTCGAAATGCTGTATCGGTGTATTGACTATAGTGACTGTTTGAGCTTTAGGCTCCTTGTTTTTCCTAGTCCCTTTGAAAGCCCTGGGCTTCGGAGGGAGGTAACCGTCACACTTCATCTTGTCGTCTTGACACCTTTGACAAATAGGCTTTGCTTCGTCGCATTTTAGATGTCTGAATCTGCCGAGAACAGTTTAAATATTATTATACGACAGGTACCCCAATCATCTTGACTTACTTGCTGCATCGTATCTTGGTCAGTTAACGTTTTTTACGAGAAACAAGACGATAGCCAATCAAACTTACCAGGTGAGACATCCATTTCTGCTTTTTGGTGCCGAAGCACGCTTGAATCTGCCTCCTACTCGAATTGCGAGACCTTTATTGGCTGCCATTGTCGTGGTATGTAGGAGGGTTGAGTTGAACACGAGACTACCAATGGGAAACCAAGAATTGGGGGGCAGGATGACGGGACGTTGATATAGCCCGGCAGGCTTGGAATCTTAAATTGGTATTCATGCTAGGCGCCTTTTTTGTGGCGCATGTTCCCCAGTTCCCCAACATCGTTTCAGCACTATATTTATGCCTTTTGCGTGGATAGTTAGGTTCTATTGGCCATTTTAATTGCTCTAGGAGAGATAATGTCTGATAAATCGTGAAACTTGACATTTGCAATCCCTGCGCAATGTTCCAGTACCAAACAGCTGATTCATGTCGTTGAAAAGGCTTACGAGGTGGAGTGACAATAGAATAATGGAGCAGCAGTTAATACGAGAACACCAATCATATCTCGCACTATAGCGAGTTGGGAAATAGTGGAGGCGGTGGCTTCTCTATGGCTCAGACACAAATATTGTTAGTGACAACTGTCGTGTCGTCAACTCAAAGGCCCACGGATTCTTCGGCAGCCAAGACCCCTGTTTTCGGCATTTGGAAGCCGGCCAAGTACGACCAAGCCACTCTGTCAATGCCAGCTAGACTCCATTGTTATGTAGTGGTCGAATAGACTCTCGGAACAGCCGCTTGGCGCCAAGATGCGCAGCAAAGGCTGGAGCCATATGCTGACGACAACGTGTACGAGAACAGTGGTCCATGCACTCAACTTGAGTATATCTAGAGTCATTATTCTACTGTCTGAACTTGAAGAATTATCGAAAAATCATCAGCACAATGAGCGGGAACTACTATCATCAGCAGCAGCCGGAATACCAAGGTGGTGGTTACCAGCAAGGCGGTTACCCCCAGGGTAGCTATCAAGGTGGCTATCAACAGCAGGGTGACTACCAGCAGAGACCACCAGCCGACTATCAACAACCAGGCTACCAACAAAACAACTACCAGAACTATCAGTCTGGACCTCCTCAACACCAGGAGTCTCACAGTCCTTATCCGCCCCAGGACAGAGCATTTGAACCTTCTCCAAGCCCACACCCAAGCTACCATCAACAAGAGCCTTCTCCCTACCAGCAATCCCCTCAGGGTTTCAACCAACAGGGAGGAGGAGAAGCTTCAAGCTACTACGCAATGTCAAACGCCCAGCACCAAGGACCGAGCCAGCCAGATACCTTTCCACCTCAACACCAGCCCGGTAGTCAGCTTGATGGCCAGGTTCCTGGCGAAGCAGGCGATGGCGAGAGAGGTCTTGGCGGCGCTTTAGCCGGAGGTGCCGCTGGTGCCTTCGGCGGCAACAAGATTGGAGGAAGCAAGACCTCTACTGTAGCTGGTGCTCTCCTCGGTGCATTCATCGGCCACAAGGGTCAGGACTGGAGACGTGACCACAAGGAGGAGAAGAAGGAAGAGGAGCGTCGAGAGGAGGAGGAAGAGATGAAGAAGAAACATACTGCCGAGATGGAGAGCTGGGGTAAGAGTAGATCTCGCTCGCGTTCGACTTCACGCCATCGACATCGTCGAGATCATTCTCGTTCTCGTTCGCGTGATTCTGACTACCGTCGTCGTCGTCACCATAGTCGTTCGAGCTCGAGCTCGTCTGATGATGATGACCATCACCGCCGCCGTCGCCACCATCGAGGTCATTCAAGGTCAAGGTCATCTAGCCGCCATCGACACTAGTTATTTGAATGCCTCTAGAATTGTATAGCATATATATGTTTTGTTATCCGTACGTTTCGGTCATTCGCGGATAGCAATGTGGGAAATTACAATAAAGAATTATCGGCAGATATCAACGTTCAACATCTATATGAACTCGTTCATTCAGTCACTGTGTGTGAGTAGATCTTGGTCAATATTTATTTTAACGGCAATGATATATTTCCTGCCGGTACCTATAGAGAAGGTAGTAACTTTAGTTAAGAGTTTCAAGAACGATGGGAAGGCTCTGGCTTCGTTTTACAGACTTCAAACATAAAGCAGAAAATCGCGAGAGTATCAACTGAGTCAAAATATCTCTCATAAAGAGTTTTCACTTGTTCATTTGGACTGGAAGGAATGAGATAAAAATAGCTTAGTGGTTCAGGATATTGTCAAGGTGAAATGGCATGCTGGGTTACTGCGATAGGTTACTTTTTATGAACTACTACTTATGTTTATAAACACTGAAAATTGTAATCACGTTCAGGAATCAAAGGTTCATATAAAAAAGTTGTATTTGCAAGCTAGACTCCTAGGAGTCATGTGGTATCTAAAGAAATCATGGCTGCGAATTCGCAGCTTGTAAAGATCCGTTACATCATAAATGGTATGCAATGCAAAAGTCTATAATGCAAAAAGCCCAGTCATACTGGACACGCGTGAAATGTCGACGTCTATTTTTTGTTTTTTGTTGCTTAGACAACAACACCGTTCTCACGCTCAGAGGCCTCAGCCTTCTCATCATCACTGCCGAAGCCGTACTCACGGGCCTTGTCGGCAACCTCGTGGTCAGCCATGCGAGGAAGCTGCTTGGCAGCGGTGACATAGCTAATCTTCTCAGTGTAACCCTTGGCGAAGATGAGGTCAATCTCCTCGAGAGAGCGACCGGAGGTCTCGGGGTAGAAGAAGTAGATGATGGGGAAGAAGATGGCGTTCATGCCAGCGAAGAAGGCGTAGGTGCCCCAGCCGAAGGTACCGGTTCCGTGAATCATGACGGGGGTGATCATGACGATGAAGAAGTTCCACAACCAGTTGGAGACGGTAGAGGTAGCGTTGGCCTTTGCGCGGGTCTTGAGAGGGTTGATCTCAGCGGGGTACAACCAGGGGAGAGGCAGCCAGGTAGCACCGAAGAAGGCGATGTAGGTGAAGAGACCGACAGCAGCTCCCTTGGCAGCACCAGGGGTACCGGGGATCAGAGCGCCGAAAGTCAGGACCATGGAAGCACACTGGCCGACAGTTCCGATGAGGAAGAGCTTGCGGCGACCGACACGCTCAACGGCGAACCAAGAGGTAGTGGCGAAGATGGAGTAAATGATCATGTTGACACCACCGAGAAGGAGAGCCATGTTGTGGTCGGTACCGATGGACTTCTGGAAGAGAATAGGGAAGTAGTAGATGACGGCGTTGCAACCGGAGAGCTGCTGCATCATCTGAGAAGAGGCACCGAGTAGGAGACGTCGGAAGTGCTGAGTCTTTCCACCGGTGAAGAGAGCAGAGAAAGGAGTCTTGCCGCCCTTGTTACCAGTGGCAGCAATGGCCTTCTCAATGGTCTCCATCTGGGCGATAACCTCGGGGGAGTTGCGGGGCGTACCGTTGAGACCAGCGAGGATAGTCTCAGCTTCTTCTCGACGGCCATGGGTGAGGAGCCAACGAGGAGACTCGGGAAGCTTCATCATCATGACGAGAACGATGGAAGCAAAGACGACCTGGAAAGCGATGGGGAATCGCCAGACAAAGGCGTGAGGGCCATAGGTACAGCCGTAGTCGATCCAGTAAGCGATCAACGTTCCGATGGCGACGTTACCGCCCTCGATGCAGATGAGCTTTCCACGGTTGTGAGACTCACTGCACTCGGCCTGGTAGGTAGGGATGGTAGAGGTGTTGATACCGTTTCCGATACCAGTGATTGCTCTCCCTATGATGAATTGGGCTGTTGCACCGCCGCTGGGAGGAACAGCAGCAATCTGGACGACGACACCGATAATCATGATGATAGCACCGAGGAAGATGGAGTTGCGACGACCGAGACGGTCACCAAAGTTGAGGATGAAGAGAGCACCGAGGAAGCAACCGACAGCGTAGATGGAGACAACGAAACCCTCGTATGTCTCGTCGAGAACCTGGGGGAAATCTTCTGTGAAAGCGGGAGCGGAGATGATACCGGACATGACACCTTGATCTGCATTGGAAGTTCAACGGTCAGCATGATAGACTCATAGATTAGGTTTTCCCTGACAGGTGGGACGGGACGGGAGACGTTGGGAGTCTTACCATAACCGAAAAGAAGAAAGTCAGTGGTAGCGACAATAGTAATGAGCTTTTGAAGACCCTTGCCGGTCTTGCCCCAGTAATGGGGAATCCCCTCTTCGTTGTCGACGTGAACCATATTGAACAACCTATTAGTGGTGTTTTGATAGAATGGTCTGGACTGAAGAACAAAAGGAAAAACGGATTCGAAGAGCGGGAGATTTACATTTCTTATAAGCTCGAGCAAAGCGCGGTTTAGACAATGAGAATGACGCCAAGCAAAACTTCTGGAGTCGTGCGTGGATACGGGGGGCGTCCCACAGAATGAGTCCGTCCTCGCTTTCTCCATGTACGTAGTATGTCACAGCACAGTGGAACCGATAAGACAAAAGGTAGTTTTCCAGGGTTGATGACTCGGGAAAACTTGGAATACTGTACGGGTCCGCTCGTTGGAGACAGAGATTTCAGATAACCTTAGATAAAGTAGATCTAGAAGGTGAAGAGTTTTAGAGGCTGAACTGAAACTGAACCAATGAGGTTTCCTAGTTTCTGTACAGAACAACGTCACTTGGAAAAAAGACAAAAAGAAGCTAATTCAGGGGACCCGCATGACGTACCGTGAGAGAGACTGTCTTTTGTCTTAGTTTGACGGTAGAAGCGATGGAGGTCGAGTCTAACCCCAAAAGATGCACTGTATCACGATATTCGACAGCGTCTAAAACTAAAAAAACTGTGTAAAAATTTTAAACTGGGTAAACATGACGTCTCATTTAGAGTTGGCTATTCCAGAGATACCCGGGGTTATACGTCATAGTCTCCGCGATCTTCGAAAATCTCCTAAAAGGGAACAAGACCCTTGAATCAAGATGCCCCATTTCTCGGTTCTACACTGCATGACTAGAGTTTACTATGCAGTATGCACTGAACAGTTGGAGAATGACGCCTTGGCCTTGGGTTCCCTTTTCACCGTACAAGATATCAACTGTTGGGTTTATCGGAGTGATCGTCAGGATCAGCAGTCACTGCATACAAGGTACATACCCATGGATTGAGCAGATAATGTACTACAGAGTCAACAGTATATACAGCCATCTATAATTCCTCAACAATTAATTAATTCATCAGAGACAAAGAATTGTCGGTTACACCCCCGAGAATACCCTTCCCATTACTCCAAGTTTTCCCTTCTCTTCCCCTCATTGATCCCTCGCCGAGAAAATAATTGGGGAATAATGCCGAGGTGCGAACGAGGAATTATGGAGAGCCGCAGGGTTTGGGTTAAGATTTTGACTAAAATCTTGTGTCCAACGTCATAACACCATCCGCCGTAATCTCGGACCTTTGGGTTTGGAGACACCCGCTCAGGGAATGCCGTGGGTCTTTGTGAGTGTCTTTTACGGGTCTTTTCTTTACCGTTTGTCTTTAATCCGGAGGTAAGCGTGGCAATCGACAGTCAAAATGGTATCGGGTAGGTTAATGACTTACGGTCTAAATCGAGATCAAGGTAATTATTTGCCATCAATTGATGATACTGTCAGACGGGAATAATACTGTAAAATTCTGCAAGTAAATATTGTATGCAACGGTACTATCTGCAGTACTGTGTCTATCATACCGATGTGATTCAACTGCTCAACATGCATTTGCCCTTGTCCTGTGGAACTGATCACCAAACAACACAAGACCCTCCAAATAACATAATTCCATTTTCCCATGGGGTCAATGACATTTCCCCATATCAATTCCAAAACCCACGAGGATATCCAAAAAAATAAAAGTGAAATTAACCTCTGCAATAAGCAACGCTGATCCTGTTTGCCTTCGTACATGTCACCAGCAACGACTCGATGGAGGAGGCTCGGAAATACGAATCGGGTAACCCGGTGGATTCCTTGGCGGTTTTGTCCGTTTTCGATCTTCATCCTTCTCCAGTCTTTCTTGTCCTCTGACGAAAATGAAAAAGTGGTCTCTACGGAGTTAATACCAGGACATGTTACCGTTTGTTGACTGTGCTTCCATGCCTTAAGCGAGACTTGACCCGCTGTAAGAGCGCCACAGAATCAGTGCTTTTAGTGGGTTGTTCCCTATGAGCGGACCTGGAGTCGGGCCCGCCAACTCGTCACCTTATTGTGACGACAGTATCAGATGTGCTGTGGAATCTGGGGTAAACACTGGTGATATAGAGTTATTTCGTACTGAGAATACTCTTAGTACTTCAGTTGTAATAGTATCAACTGTCTTCTACTCTGACACGGCTTGCACGGCTCGTACAACTAGCCAGGGGTATCAAGGCAACCCGTCTTGGCTTCTATCCTCATGATACGGATACTCCATTCCATCTTGGCAGACAGGATGCCGAAACTCGGTTCCTTTTCTACTCATGCGCGTCAACCGTATCATGAGCAGTCTAGTCTATCTCTTCACGTTGCAAGATCGATATCTGTCCTTCCCCATCAGGCAACTTCTCCAAGGGACTGCATCTCCATCCAAGGTTCTTTTTAAGCTTAACGCTGGGAACTGATCTTTACCTCAACTGGGCCGCTTTGCTCTGTCTCCCTGCAGTTACAGGCGCTAGTATGAATATCGGAGGAGCCTTCTCCGCAGAGCGTTTGATACGGTATCCGTCCTATAGCAACGTGCGTGTGTCTGTAGAGTACAACAATGCCGGAGATTAATGCGGTGTAGGATCAAGATGATAACAATCCATTTCCCTTTTACCCTCACCACCTGCATCTTGGCGTTGGCTCCGACCTCCTCACAGAGTAGCCAAGCCAACCCATCCCATGCTTGACCCACAATCACTTCTCATCGGCTGCAGATATTCATGTCTTTGCTTACTTTATCGAAGCATCTTATTTGCCGCGAGTAATGATTATGTCGCCCTCTCTTGGCATGAATTGAAGCACTTCGGGATCCTTTTTTTGATACCTTCTCGCCAAGACGGCAAGTCCTTCGTTGCCGCCGCGGAAGTCAAGATTAACGACATTGGCTGAGAGCAAGCGCTGTGTCTCGGAAGTCTTTATTTGGCAACGGTCCGAGCAGCATCATACCCTTGTCTTCCGGCATTACCTGGACTTCCGAGGATAACGATGATCCTAATCACGAGGATAAGTCGTAGGCTGACATGATCTATGTTGCGACAAAACAATCCTTCTCCATGAATGAACCCGTTGTCTGCAAAGGCTCCAACGGACGGCCTTGTTGACACGACTGTTCTCAAAGCTCAAGACATACAACGCCGCTTCAATTGGGACTTTGAAGTTTTCTG
Source organism: Fusarium praegraminearum (assembly GCA_002093855.1). Lineage (NCBI taxonomy): Eukaryota > Fungi > Ascomycota > Sordariomycetes > Hypocreales > Nectriaceae > Fusarium > Fusarium praegraminearum. Next base: position 122,405 of record LXHY01000124.1, on the reverse strand, counting down.
AATAATGTCAATGTATTCCATGTACATTATACGTCGTCAAGTATTATTTTCTCCTGGACAAGATTGCTGGACAAAGGTATCGGTAGGTATTCTCCAGAGCCAACTAATATCATGAGTCTAGACTGAAAAGTTTTGGAAGATTCCGTTCTGCTTACAAGACGCCTTGAAGACATACGACAATTGACAAATTATATACCAGCATTTTTATTAATACCATTTCATCAACCGCACAATTACAGACACTACCTTTGAAGCTCGTTCATCTTCCAAGCTTAGACGCTTACCAAGTCCCTTGCGAAAGCTTATCTCGGCCAAGCTGAGTTGGGGTAATTGATGCTTGCTTGCTTAGCTCCCGCGTCGCCCAGGAAAATAATTAGTGCCTGAACGGCAGCGCTCCGCCAAGTCGATTTCCAAGACGTTTTCCAAGACGGCTACCAAGACGGCTTCTCTTTAGGCTTCTCTTTGCTGGTCCTGCTTGGCAGCCCAAACAATAGCCCGGCGAATTGTTTCCATATACCATGAATTGCGATATGCTTTGTCAAAATGACCAAGCGCTGTGTAATAAACCCTTCCTTTTCCTACAGTTTGTACCCACGATAGCGGAAATCTCTGCCTTTCATCGTTTTCGGTGGTCGTTTCGTGTATGGAGAGAAGAATTTCGCGGTTTTTATGAGGCATGCGAGGATGAGATTTGAAAGTGTACACTTCATCAAACCATGGGAATTGGTTTACTGAAAGTACATCTTTGGTGAATGGACATGTTGGAGCTGAGTTTGGCGCGCCGTCTGTCCCAGGAAGCGCGTCAAATTTGTTAATGAAATGATCAGTACTCTCAACCTCGAGAGTTATCCATTCCGGCGGTGGATGCCCATTGAAGACCTGTCCAAGAATATCGGTATATCTGGTATTCGAGAGCATACCGCATGTAGCAGCGTGAATACCAACGACACCACCACCATTATGAACAAATTCAGCCAAAGCGTTGACCTCTTCTTCACTTAGAAAATCTCCCGAGGTATGGCCAAGAGCAATAACATCATATTTGGAGAGTGAGAGTAGTTCGGCTGTATCTTCTGTGGCTGTCACAGTAAAGGGAAGTGATTTGAAGGCGGAGATAGTGCTGGGGATACAATCATGTCGGTAGCCCCGTGTCTTGGTGACTAGTAAAACTTTAATTGAAGATGGACTTGTCATTTTGTTGTAGATCTGCAATTGAATGTAAAATGTTGTGGCGACAAGTTAATCTACTTCGTCTTGACTCGTAGTTGTATGAGTCGAGATGACGCAGTAAAGTACCTATTCCGTCATCAATTCTTCCCTTTGCCCGGACAAACTCGTCTTCCGATCGTCACTCAACTTGGTCAACATCACCATCAGCGAGTCCCACACGAAGAATCATTATTGGCTAATTAAATTATGCGGAAAAGATATCCATCACCTGCAAAAGTTCTTCCCATCGTCCATCCGTCTCAATCCCAATCGTTCCTTGTGGCTGCATCACTTTATACTCTGTAGCTTCTGAAGTGCCGTAGTTGTGATTCTCCTCGTCATTGACAAATGCTCGCAGGTCACTGATCCACTCATCCATGAGTTGTCTTTCTTCTGGTGTAGGGTTGTGAGTGATGGAGTAACTATTTTGTTAGCGAGCACTTGGACGGGAACAGGTACAAGAGACTTACTTCCAGATGGGTCTGTCCATTGCATGGCTCACACCAAACGATGCTGGTGCGACATTGTTGTTGATAAACGATAACCGGTACGCGATGAGATATCTCCAAACATTCTTAACATCTACACCGTTCCGCACAAGATTGTCCACTAGATATCGCGATGGAGCTCTGACTTGACCGTCTGCAACGATACGGCCAAAGATCTTCTGCCAAGCCTCCTTATCCTTAGTTTGAGGTAGTGCGTAATGCTTGAGAAGACGATCTGTGACGTGTGGGGGATAGTAGTTTGAGATTTGCAACCGCAGCGACTCAACATCCGGGTCTGGGGGATTCGTAACAGCGTATAGTGTATCCTCGTCTAGGACCTCGCCGATCAGCAGCTTGAGACCGCGTTTCTTGAATTCGCGCGCAAAAGATCCGTCACGGTAATAGTCAAAGATTCCAGAGTGGATAAAGAGATTGTCTGTGACAGGACGAAACGTGTGGTTCTTCAACTCCATGATGGCTGATGATAGATCATCTGAGCTGATGTTTCGCAAAAGATCCAGCTTCTCTGACCCTTTTAGATCTTTGGGTATATCAAAGTACTCGCAGAGTTCATCAAATTGCTCCTCGCAGTCTTGGACGGTCTTTGGTTGTGTTGGGATTGCATTTGAGTACATGATCATGCGCGTGAAACGGCCCTGGGAATCTGTGCCTCGAAAGTCGTAAAGAGTTTGGGCAAGTACTGAATATGCTCCTGCACTTCTTCCAGCCAGGATGATGTTTTCAGGATCACCTCCAAAAGCTGAGATGTTGTCATACACCCAATCCATAGCAAGACGCTGGTCCCAGAGACCATAATTTCCCACAGCTTCACCGCATGACTCCTCAACGAGGGCTTCACCAGCGAGGAAGCCAAAGACGTTTAGTCTATATCCCACAGCTACAAATATAGCTTGTAGCTTGCCAGTCGAGATGAGCTCAGTGGGATCCATGCTTTCTTCCTGACTAGGATCGCCAACCTGGAACCAACCACCGTGAAACCAGACCATGACGGGCCATTTGGGATTTGGCACATCTGGGTCAGGCACGGGAGTCCAGATATTGAGTCTTAGACAATCCTCGCTGTATGCGTGCTTGGGGATATGCTCGCTGACATTTTTGGAGTAGTTCGCCTGGGGACAAACTGGTCCAAATTGTGTTGCGTCAAAGGGAGAACCGTAGATGTGATTTTTGGGAAAAGGCTGTGGTTTGCGCCATCGTAGGTTTTGTGTTGGTGGTTGAGCATAAGGAACGCCTGCGAATCTGCGAGACTTGGAATCGAACTGAAGACCTTTGAAAGAGCCAGCATTGTCCGGAAGATTGACCTCGCATTCGGAGGTGGTATATGAGATGTGATTGCCCATGATGATGGCGAAAAAGAACTAACTGAGGAAGATAAGAAACTTGAAAGGAGAGAATTCAACAAAAGTGAAGCGGGATGTCAGCAGATTGTTGTTTATGCCCTCCTATCTCAGTGTGTCTTTAGCTTCGATAACTCTTCACAGCTGATTGGTCAGTTTAATCGACGGCATCTAGCTCAAGACTCGAGTGGGCGAGATCGGCCCCAAGTCTCACCTGCCGAGATACCGGAATCTGGGGGCCAAAGCATCGATTAAATTGAGCCTCTATCGTTTGACATTGTCAGGTCCCAAATCGCTAATCAATGGAATGCAACACTAATCAACAGCTGAAAAAACGTCGTCGAGTAGAGCGGGGAAGATCAAAGAATGGTCAGTCTAGTCGTAACCCCTGCAAGGACTCGCATTGACGCGTTTAGGTTGTTTGACGTGCTTGACAAAGAAGGTCAAATGCGACGAGAGGCGTCCTGAGTGTGCAAGATGTGTACGGCTAAGTCTTAGTTGTGAATGGACGGCGCAACATCTGCCTTTGGCGTCAAGAAGACGAGGCGCTGGGCCTATCAAGGAACGATCGAGTTGGACGCCTCCAGCAATCACTCCAAAGGTATCTAATGACGATGCTGGTCTCTTGTCGGGAAGCGGCACTCTTTCAAATCAAGAAGCATCATCAGAGTTGGGCTTGTCAGAAACATCAAATGATGGTCTGCAATTAACAGACGGGATGGACAATACGACATTTGTTCTGCAGGTTGGAGATATGGAAGACGCATCACCTATCCAGAACCTCCCCGACTTGTCGTCACAAGATATCGACTCAATCACATTGCCCGAGTTTAATCAAGATAGCCCATTTGATACCTCTCAACTCATCCTGTTCCCAACGCCATCCTTCAGTCTTCTCTCCATCTTCCCGTCATTCTCCTTCACAAATCCAGCCGAGCCAGCACCATCCATCGGTAGTGACGACGTACAAGCAATGACATTCCACTCGACCGTCCTCGCGCCCATGAAATCCACCCGCAAAGCGGCCTTGTCCTCACACTCCATCTTTCTCAATTTCGCCGTTCAAAATCCCATGGCTCTGCACTTTCTCCTGGCTTTTTCGCACAGTGAGCTGGCCATACACCACGGCTTCAGCGACAGGCCACCTCTCGAGTCGCATCTCCATTTTCAGCATGGATCGCAGCTACTGAACCAAGCCCTGGTGGACTTGACTCCAACTGACCACATCGCCATGATGTTGTCGTTCTTGTATCTTTACATGTTCTGGATGAGAAGGGATCCATTTGACGTTTCAAAACTGCGCGAGCTGAGTACCTCAATTCTGGCATATGTCACGACCTTTTCACTTGATGAAATGTGCGCCAATTCCGGCAATTGTGGAGGGACATCAGAGCCCGTCACACTATCACGCATATTGACGTATATCTACGATAGAGACGTGTTCTGCGGGTTCTTTGGCTGTGGAGAGAAGTTTGCGGGTTATGTTAGCGAGAAGCATGATACGCGACAACGGATATGGCAGTTGTCACGAATGCCAATCTTATCCGAAGAACAGACAGGGTCATGGTTCAGGCCTGAGCAGCTACCAGAGACGAGTCTAAGGAAAACTGTAGATGTTTATTTTAGCCTCATTACTGTTCAGTATGAGATCAATCAGTATAGTCAGGGTAGTGATTCAGAATCATCGGGTAACGAGTTGGAGATAAAGAGAAAGCTTGACAAGATAAGAGAGGTAAGTGGCCTTGTAGATCGGATATGGATAACAGAGCTAACATCCCACAGGAGCACAGATTCCTCTTCACGGTATCCAGGCAATCTACTGGGCAGTCCACAAAGCCACCTCTGATGGCCCTTGTAACAATCACTATCTTCCACGCCCTCCAGATCTATCTCCATCGCAGCCGCAATTCTTCATTTGGGCAAACACCAGTGTCGCAAGATATAGACACAGCTCTGAAGGAGTTGGTGGCTGCAGCATATCAGACTATCGCAACTGGACCGGTGCAATTACTCGAGAGGTTCCAATGGGCACTCCTGATTGCAGGAATGGAAACACATGATCCCGTGCACCGAGATTGGATCTCGGCGAATATTTCAGATCCCGTTATCAAGAGTGTACTCAATCTTGTGCTGGCGGCTAAGGGACGGTCGGATGAGGGCGTCTCAATGGAGGCGGTTCGAGACTTGGTTAGTAAGAGATCGAGAGATGCTATGCGAGATAGAGCATAATTCAAGCTGATTATCGATATCCTGCGTAATAATTATAACTAGGTTCAGCCACTTTGTACAACGGGAGGCGAAATGAGTCGAGCGTTGCTCATGTGCTTATCTCGTCGATTAATCTGACCAATCAGGTGCTTCACTAGCCAAGGATGAAGAATCTGGGGTAATAGCCCCGTCTCTAGAACCGGTGGTGATAAACAACCCCAGCTTGAGACTAACTTAGCGGGTGCAACGATAAGAAATGAATATAACTGGACCCTGGGACCCGTCAACAACTTCAATCTTGAGTCACAAACATCTGCATACTCTTTTGGACAGAACACATCATGTCGGACAAGGTGCATCACGACACAAAGGAGCCCTCGCCTTCTTGTGAGATGGACGATCGAAATGATGGGACTGTTGATACCTTGTCTTTGGAAGAGGAGAAGAAACTTGTTCGAAAGATTGATCTTCGGTATGTACCTTTGACAACACGGAGTTCTCAGTACTAACAAAAGCTAGTCTGATGCCATTGCTTATTATCAGTTATGGTCTGCAGTACCTTGACAGTAGGTACACGAAACCAATTTCTGGACTGTCACTAACAACCAACAGAAACCAGTCTGGCATACAGTGCTATCCTCGGACTTAGAGAAGACCTGGTAAGATGACCCTTTGTCTCTACAACAACAGCGGATACTGACATGGACAGGAACTTGTTGGTCAACAATTCAGCTGGGCTTCCAGTGTCTTCTACATCGGTTACCTCGTCGCCTCATACCCCATCTCCCTCGGTTTCGTCAAGTTCCCTCTTGGAAAATATCTCAGCGTTCTCATGTACGTCATTCCCAAATACTGCGTGCGTACGTGTACAACACTAATCCCAACCTCATAGGTTCATCTGGGGCATTATCCTCACCCTCCACTCGGTCGCACACAATTTCGCCAGTCTCATGGTCCTCCGATTCTTCCTCGGTGTCTTTGAGAGTGCTATCAGTCCCGGATTCTCGCTAATTACTGGAATGTGGTACACGCCTCATGAGCACGTTTCTCGCCACTCGTTCTGGTTTGCTGGTAATGCCTCGGCCAGTATGGTGGGTGCTATGATTGCCTATGGTATCTTGGGGTACACTGGACCAATTGCTCAATGGAAGGTGAGTAAAATTGATTCTATAGACGTGTTCTGTTTACTAACAAGTTTAGATGCTCTTCCTCATCTTTGGTCTCATCACCATCGCGTGGTCTGTTCTCACATTCTTCATGCTACCCGACTCGCCTTCGACTGCCAAGTTCCTGACTACATCCGAGCGAGAATTCGCATCTCTCCGACCCAAGAAATTCCAGCGCACAACACAGACCAAAAAGTGGGATCGCAGCCAATTTATTGAGACTATGAAGGACATCAAGTCTTGGTGGTTCTTTTTCTTCTCCTTCGTCATCTGTGTTCCCAACGGAGGAACCACTAGTGTACGTGTACTCCCGACGCATGTCTTACATGGTTACTGACGATCTCTGTAGTTCAGCACAATCGTTATCAAGAGCTTCGGCTACGGTGAGCATCAGACTATTCTGATGGGCCTTCCCGCATCCGCCTTCCAACTCACCACTGTTATACTTGTAGCCGTCTTCACCACCTATGTCCGCAAGTCACGCCACATCGCCCTCATTTTGACATATATCATGGCCTTCGCTGGAATCCTCATGATCAAGCTTCTTCCCAGCGCGGAAAAACTCGCCCGTTTGGCCGGTTTCTGGCTCATCATGGCCGTCGCTCCAGCATTCCCACTCATGCTCTCGCTCTCCGCTAGTAACATTGCCGGGTTCACCAAGAAGTCTACTGTCATGGCTATGATCTTCCTTGGCTACTGCGCAGGAAACTTGAGCGGTCCTCAGTTCTTCATCAGCACCGAAGCGCCCAATTATCATGTAAGTGTACCCAGCTTGAGAGTTCTATGTGTATAACTGACCTTTATAGACGGCATACACAACCATTATGGTTTGCTTTGCAATCACTATTGCGCTTGTTGTCGGAATGTACTTCTACTTGACCTGGGAGAATCGTCGTCGAGACCAGGAGCAAGGAGAGAAGAGGGACCCAGAGGAGTCTCAACGCGTAGATCTTAGCGTTGATGGTATGCTTCTTGAAGTGGATGAGACTGATAAGGAGAATAAGAACTTTAGATATATCCTGTAGTTGGTCGAGGTGTACAGAATAGCAAGACGTTGGATTTATGAATATTTGTTTGACTTAGTATAACATTTTGGATCTCGGAAATCCGTCGAGCTTGTTAAGCACACAAATATGACATATATTATTGAATTTTCATTGTCCTACTAAAAAGGCTAGTGCTATTGTTTAGCCTTCTAAAACTGATCCTTTCTCTTTTGTCAAGGCGACCTACTAATTTCCTCTCTTATGCTTGTATTGGTCGACGTTTCTGATACCCTGAGGATCCCATCGTCTTTCCTTAGAGCATTTTGAACAACCTAGAAGCTGGTCTACTCTCCACCCTGTTGGTTCGGTTCTCCAAGAGTCCCAGAACCACAATCTTGAACTGCTGCCCCAAGCCATCCCACGCAAAATTAGGGCTCAAAGCCTTGATGAATGCACGCATCGAGGAAGCAGGTACATTGAGAATGTCGCAGACATCCTCCGCAGAAAGATCCTTTTCCATTGTAGTAATAAACCCCGGAAGGACAGAGCCCTCAAAGTCTGAGAATTCTCCTTTAGCAACGGCCTTAGCAACGGAAGCCGGTGCGGCGACTGCCTCAGGCGTCCCCCCGTTTTCTGCCTCAGGCGTCTTTCCAGTGAGGACTAATTCGAGAAAGGCTTCGTCGAGGGGTTCAATGCCATTCTTCTCTGTCTTGCCAACCTGCCAAGGGACCCTCAACTTCTCAGCATCGTCCAAAACCCTCTGGACGGTCTTCTTTGTCTTGTTCTTTGTCGCCTGATCTGCATCCGCCGACACGTTTGCACTGATCAATTCGCGGAAGGTCTGAATGTTCTGAACCTTTAGCTTCTCAGGTTCAACCTGCCAGAATGCGGCAATCTCCTTGTGCTTGTCAAGAATAGCTTGGCAGTCCTTCTTTGCCTTATCCCAGTCCTTTTCTCCGCATGCTGAAGCAGCTGCGGTCTTGAGTTCCTTGAACGCTGCGGAACGCTTCGTGTACACGCTTGCATAGACAAGGTCGTCTACTGAACGCCTCTCACCACCCTTGGATAGATGCTTCAGATACTTTATCATCTTCGTAAATCCCGATGTCTGCTTCTCCAACCTCGTGGGGACATTTTCTAGTAGTCGCCCAGCAATAGCCGCAATGTCTGAGTCGTCATTGGCGAACATCCTCTCAAACGCGGTGATGATCGTGCGGCAGTGCTCGAGCTGTATGTTTCGAAGCTTGCAGTACTGAAGCATACTTTGAGCCGCACTGACCTTGATCTTGGCGGTGTCTTCGTTCTTGGTGATGAATCGTAGGATGACTTTGTCAAGGAGCTTGGCGACGTTGTCGTAGAACTGCTCCAGTGGCCATCCAGTATATGGATACAGCTCGACGACGTTCTCATACCACGCCCAATCATTATGAGAGACAGGAATATCGTACTGTGGCGCTAGACCAAAGAGTTGCCAAACCATGCTCAAAGGCCGCACTCCTGATCCCGCTATCGTCATCAGATTGCCAAACAAACCTCTCATCAGCCTCGTAACAGTGTCGTCCGCTGTGTCCATTACGACAGGCGCCGAGGTTCTCATCCCTACAAGCTTCGACATCGCAGCCATGAGTAAAGACCTCATCAACTGCCCAATCTCAGGAGATCCAGCTGCGTAGTTAAACGTTCGCGAAATCACGGCCTGGCTCAGGGTATCTCGCATCATAATTCGTAGTGCGGCGATGTGGGACTCATTGCACTTTTCCATCCAGCGCACGGTATACGGACTCTTGAGATTGACGAATTCGTCCCAACAGACCCATGCGAGCATGGAGCCTGTTCCACGGGTCTTGTTGAGGTAAGGGAGCGCGAGCACGGGATGTTTTGGGCCAGCCTGGCTTCGAAGAGGGCCATTATGATGGTCCTGGGACTGCTCCATGATGATGCCTGCATCAAACCCGGAAAGATGGAGAATTCGATTGTCGAGGGCACACACAGGCCTGTAGGAATGTTAGCTATCTTTAAAAACCCGAATGGAGCACCATTTTACTTACTTGGCATCAATGGTAGAGCCTTGCAGATTTCCTAAAAGCTCCTTGTATGGTTCTGTCTCGATGTTGAGTAGCATAACACCCATGTCTTGAGCATGTTCCTCTAACAAATTCGTCAGACTTTCAAAAGTCATGGACTTGGTGGCTTCGACATTGTTGCTGATTTGAGTCTTTCGAATTAGCCTCTTCATATCATGTGTTCTCTTTGAAGTTGTCTGAGATGACATCATATTCGCTAAACTCGAGATCACCGTGGTCAAGGAACTCTGCGTTTGCTTGCAGGCCTTTCGTAACTCGCCCAGCATCCTCTTCTTCTTGAGTACAGATTCCTTGTCGTTTGTGTCGAATTCTGTGGCTAGGTACTCAGCGTAGGACTTTCGCATGGGGCTCATCTGTTTGTCGATCTTGGCAGAGAGCGTATCGACGAGCTCCTTGGACAAACGCTGGAGGTCCTTCTCGCCAAGAAGAGCTTGGAGCTGAGGGACTATTACTGTGATATCATCAAGCATGTTCTTGATCTCGTCGATAGTCATTCTCTCGAATAGCTTTGACAATTCATGAGTCTTGACGACCTGGGAAGTATAGGGCAGAACAACACTGTTGTCCTCTTCAAGGTTGGATAGTCTCGAGATACTGCCCACCAATAGTGAAGATAGATTAGCCGTCTTGAGAATGTCCGTGACATCAGTTCCAAATTCCAGCTTGGAGGTATCCATAACCTTTGGGTTCGCAAGGCCGCGGTAGAAATAGAATTTGTCGTTCACGTGGGCCAAAATGAGTGACTGTGGTCCTGCCAATGCAGTCACTGCGTTGATGTTTGCTGCACTCAACGCGTCAGAGATCTTTTCGGACGTCTCTAGCTTTTCCTTGGCTCCCAGCTGTACAATGAACAGAGCGTTGATTCGCAAATTGGGGGCCAGGTTTCGTGCGTTGTCGGTCATCTTTTCATCGACGACAACAACCACGTTATCGAGCTGTTCATAGTAAGCGCATAGCGCCTTGGATTCGCTAAATGGGACATTGTTTGGGGTCTTTCCAGTGGCTAGAAGTACTGGCCCTTCTAGTCGAGAGCCGAAGATGCAGGGAAGGACGACGGCAGACTTGTTGTTGTCGTCTTCGGTCGTGTTTTCGGGATGAATGAATTCAAGGCCAGTGCCGAATCGAATTATCTGCACATCAGAGTAACTGACAAGATCAGGAAGAGTGTCGGGATTGGTGGTGATAATAGCGGTACGCTTCTTCAAAGGTTCACCCTTGATCTCTAGTGGAGTAGACTCTGGAACTGGTATCTCATCTGCCCCTGCTCGGCGTTAGTAATTTCACATGTCATCGTCCGGGTCGTTCGCTTACTTTGGACAGGTTCTTCCTGGGGAGCAGTGACGGTGAACTCGGCGCTAGAAATAGCTTCAGAGAAGCAAGGGCTGTCGGTGCGCCGCCCTTCACAAGTCTTGGTTGGATCAACCGTGGCTCGAGGGAGTATGGAACAGACCAGTGAGTTCCCATCGCGCTTTACTACTAGAGGACAGCAGAGGGTTGCGGTGCCAATGGTTGCCTTGTCCAAAGGGACTGGGACGATGTACAATGTCTGAAAAAGTTAGTTCGATGATATATCTAAAGTTGTGTCGTTACTGGAGCATACCTTTTCCTCATGGTCCGCAACCATCAGTGCTGGATGTGTCCCCAGAAACCTTGTGATCTGCGTGCCTCTGAACCCAGAGATGAAAACACAGATAGGTTCCTCTGCCAGCTTGTCCTTGTCGAGGGTAGCGTACTGGAGAAGGTCATTGTTAGCAGTGCGGTCACCGCTGTGACTCAAACCCGGGATGGTCGACGTGGAACACCAGCAAGAAGTATTGCCCTTTTCGTCGCCGAAACAGAGGTCGTAGTATGTGGGATGTCGTTCCGAAACTGCCAGGATGGAGATCTTGTCTGAGATGGGAATCTTGAACGTGGTGGAGGGAGCTTGCATGATCTGAAAATCACCAAATACACCTAGGTTGTTTCTGAATCCGTCCATTCGGCGTAGTAGTATCTCGCCCATCTGACCCAGATCGACTGCATTGTAAAAGAAGTCCTCGCTGTGACCCGAGATGGGGATCTCTTCGATGCCGTCTTTGGTGCGACATAATAAGATGCCTTCGGGGCTGAAAGGATGGGCTGAGCCTTCAGGGAGGTCTCTAAGGATGTCGCATATCTGACCCTTGGTGGTGGCCAAAGGGTCGAAATAGGTCTTGCGTACCTTTTCCATGATGATGTGTCTGATGATGTGTTGGAGATGAAGAATTGTTGTGGATGGGAAATGGTTGCGTTATGTACCTACAGGAGGTAAGATTGGCAAGCGCTTATGCTGTTGGTTCCATGCACTCAAGGTTGGTTCAGTGGCCCCTGCCGCATGAGTCACGACGCGAATGGAAGGCGCAAACAAGGCTGAGTTACTGCAATTGATCTTTATACTACCAAGTAAAAGTTGCTGAACCAACATGCATTGGGCAGTCTCCGAATATGCCTTCCAAGGGCGGGGTGAGTCATTTGTTGTATTATCATCCGAGTATCGCAACAATTATAGGTGGTTGACAGTGACATACACACCTCAAGCCTTTGTAGCATCGGTCACTCTGACTTACATTTTGGCGAATATTAAATTTGAAGCTTAAGTGGATTGAAAGCTTGAGGAGTTCAATTCTGTCGTGACACTAACAACATTGGATGAAACATGCTAAAGGGCCATCATATCATTCAATTAATCCCGGTGAAAGGCAGAGTATTGAGAAGAGGCAAGGCTGATTGATACGCACATGCCAGGGTACCTTCGACCACATTTAGTTAGTAGCTCTTACCACCCTAGTCTTACGAAACAGCCTTATGGTAAAGTCTTCTTAGAAAGCATTCTTTTCTAATCATTATTCAGATCAAAAGCGACTTATAAGCGCCCATATTGCTATGTTCCCATCATACGATGCTCATCCATCCATTGCCATTCATTATATCCCGCTCAAAAATAAAATCCACACATACAATTTTATCCATACCTAGTATCTCTCTCTTCATCCTCAGGCCTAACATGAACTAAGGACAATTGTGATAGACGCTCTGTCGATACATCAAAAGATCCCTTGGGCTGTACTTGCCCAAGCTTGACAGCATGGGATGACGCAGTAGTCGCATTTGTCGTGTACTGACTACTGCCACGAGTACCCGTCTTGCTTCGCACGTAGTTGAAGGCGCGCGACTCGGCTGCGTACTTGAAATAGGGTCTTAACGCGGGCAGGCACGCGATGACGAGACCAATGTACAAGTCAAGCGAGTTCCAGAAGTCTAGATTTACATCAGCATGTGTAGATTGATGAAATATATGACCAAGACTTACGTATTGTAACTAATGACGCTTGGACACCGGTGTAGACCTTGGTGTAGCGAACAATACTTAGAGACATATTGACCAGGCCAAGAAGGAAGGTGAAATAGACGCCGATGCGTAGCCATCCCTTGATCATCAGATCAGGGACAATCAACCAAGGGAGCACAAAGACTGATATGTTAGCTCATGTCCATCTCATCTGAATGTATGGGGAGAGTGAGAGCTTACTAAAAACGTCACTAGTAAAGTTGAGGGCCCAAATGACCCGAAAGAATGACATGAGTGGATCTCTTTCACATTGGCGTTCACTATCGGAACTCCTATTGAAGTCTTAGTATACAGGTCAATCAGGCAAAGAAAGTGAAGGTACTGACCACCAACGGCTGACAGGAGTGCAGATCGTAAACAGAAGAATGATTGTGACAACATATGAGGCGACGACGTAGCAAACAGACGCCCAGAGAAAGGTCCTTCGCTTGGTCATAAACCTCGGAATTACCTGATGGTAGACACTAAGTAGTGCAGCCTTGCACAGATAAAATGACGTTATAAATGGAAGAACGCTTATCCAGAGTAGCTATCAATGTGTCAGCACCGGTTGCCCATAGCTATCAGTAGCAGTGATATATACCTTGCGAATCAACTGTTTCCTCTCATCTGATGCATCGAAATTCGTCAGACCAGGGTCTATACCATCCTCCATGACACCCATATGCACATAGGTGATGCAAAACGAGGCAGTGATAATACCCATCGCCCACGCACACGTCATCCAAACATCGCTTCCAAGTAGACGCTGCTTCTGAAGGCCTAGTCGGAGCCATATACGGGCGGCGATTACTAACGTTGACAATGAGATGAGAGTCCATTCCATGATCTGTCAAAAACAAAACCTGTTAGCAGGTGTTACAGAGTGTCGGCGTTGAGTACGGACAAGAAGTGCTGATGCGCCTGGAGCCATGTTGTCTGTAGTACTTTGGTCGTTTTCAGTACTAGAAGTGATGCCGGGTCAAGTCAGAGAGTCGTCGAAGTGGATATGTCGCAGGGCGGCTTGTGCTTGATGCTAGCTTTAGTCGATAATATATCGAGGCCGGTAGATGGTAGTAACATGAGTGCGAAAGAAAGCAAACCCGCTGGGACAGGTCGCCAGACAGGCCAGCAGCCTCTTTTAAAACTCAAGTTGCCGTCCGTCTTCAGCGGTCGATCCCAGGCCAACTAGGTTTTCTCCCCCATTCCAATATTAGCGTATCCGGAAATTCATCGTCTGATCCTACCGGGTTAGGACGTGTCGCATTCCAGTTGACGGACGCCATTCGCTTGCACTTGACATGACTGGCTTAGTCAGAGACCCTTTCTGTACCTTGCATACAAATTAACTGTTGGTCGGGTACCTGTTGCTGCCGGAAAAGACGGTCTGGCCTTTCTTGACGCTGACGATAACCGCCACTTGGATTTAACTTTTGGACATGACAGGTAACGGATGGGGATCAAAGCCTAGACCTACGCATATCTGTGTACGCAGGTAAGTGGCTGAGCCCTTTTTCTTCATCTGAGCTGATATCACCAACACCGCGAGTGAATCTACGTGTGCCGAGACTCCCATCTTTGTTGGTGGACAATAACTAGACATTGTATGGCCTGATCCCGAAGAGACATTAGGAAATGTGATAGTTATCAGATCACGTTCTTCGGCCGTTTTCAACTTGCAAGACCTAACTGCAGATTTTCCACATAAACGATGAAGCCGATAGCCCAAAGAAAGCTTGGCGGATGAACAATGGATGCTATGTCTAAACAGGAAAGGAACAGCGAAAAAAAGCAGTAAGAGAATCGTTTGTTCAGAGAGGAATGTCCTATTAGTCATCGTTGATAGCAGTCATAATGCACTCGCGTTCCGCAGCGCAACCGTGTTGAAGTGTTTCCTCGTGACACGTCAAACCTTAGGCCATTGCAGTATCTCTGAGTTCTAACGAGTAACAGTTAGTAACAAGCCAACCACACTATAAACCCGACCTGTCCTCAGGGTAGCAGAAAAATCGACCGCTAGGAACCTAAGAGACAAAATTATTAGGCCAGCTTATGCTACCAAGCCTAAGCTTCTTAGGCTGTTTATTTCTATACCCTAAGACTTGAGAGGCCAACTTTTCTGCTACCCACAAGACTGTGTTCTCACCGACCTTAAGCCACAATACCCTTGCCCCATGCATGCGCCATATTCTGGCTAACAAAGACGTGAGCCCTATCGATAATACGCGGGAAATAAAACAAGGGATCTCTGCTGGAGGCGTTCACCTTTGAGACGAGGCGAATCTTTGCCGCTGTGTACATTTCAGTGCCCAATATTGAGTCAGGAAGTCTACCATAATGATGCAAATTAGCGGTACTTGGAGTCAGATACGTAAAGAAGGAACTGAAACAACAGCGCCACGAGGCAAAGAGATCAACTGGCCGCTTGGTCTTAGTTACCGCCTTGGCAATGCTATATTAGTAGTGATGGACATGCCAGTTTACAACGATCAGCCTCGTTCAACACGTTCTGACCGCTTCAAAGACGTGATGTCAAGCGGACTGCTTTGGATGATGCCGGCGGCAATGCCTATAGTGCTAGATACCAACGGTTCGGATCTACCGCTGGCCATGGTTTCCTCAATTGCATGTAAAGTTTAACAGGCCTGCCTCTCAAATAGGTCTTCGCCTCTAACGCAATTCTATTCTTCACATACAATCCATGACAAGAGTCATGTATGTAATTCTGTCTCGCATTGATACCGATAACAACATTCTAGAAGCTTTTGAAAATGTGTAAGTTATGGTCACTCTCTTCCAGGATGTCGGGATGAACTTATGCTTCTTAGACTAGGCGTCTTAGACTACTTTGTTTTTATGCCCTAAGACTTAGAATAGGAGGCCAACTTTTGTGCTACCCACCAGGGGATGGAATTATGTCTTTAATGTCTACATTATCATGGAGTCGTTTCTGCTCTGAAGATAGCTTAGTGCTAAACAATTATCTATAGCTTATGTGCCTGGGAGAGTCTGATATCCCTGTCAATAATTTGCATGGCCTGTAGACACTCCTCATCTCTGAACCTTGGTGCCACGATCTGGATCGCGCAAGGCGCACCATCGGTCTCTTCGGGTATATCTATGTAGCGTTAGTAAAACGCAATGAACGTTTAAACGGTGGAATACTTACAGTCTGGCTCAAAGGGCGTCGTGGCCTTAATAACTTCGCCATCGACAAGCTTGGAGGACTTGCCGAAAGGAACAATTCCAGCGGGGAACTAGAATAATGTCAGTAAAATCTCTTTGGCCTTTGCACAAGGTCGACTCACATCCAAAACATTCCACATCAGAGTATACACTGGGTTTCCATATGTATCATGCGGAACAGCCGTCGACGATGCTCCTGGTGCAAGAACAACGTCAAGTCCATTGTCGCGCCAAACCTCTTGCCAAGCCTTGGTATACTCCATCTTGGCCTCGTTCAAGCTGAACAGCTTATCGGCTATCTCGAGATCCGGATTAACAGGGAACTCTCCCTTGAAGAACGGATGGACCAATCTAGCTACCGAAGCAACAAGCGGCTCGCCACATTCTCGAGAGATTGTATCGGGATCAGGGCCGACCATGGTGAAGTACTGGAAGCCGATTCTTGCGCCTTGTCCTGCGTTGCGCTTGGGAGAGGCTGGGAGCTGGACAATTTTATGACCTGCGCTTTCAAGGGCTGATGCAGCTTTTGCTAGAGAACGCTTGACAGGTGGGCTCAGAGGATAATCAGGATCTTCGGCCATGACTCCGATAGTCAGCTTCTTTTCCGTAGCACCGCTCAGACCTCTCCATGGGATATCGGCGACGGAGGGGTCATAGTTCCAGGGTCTTTGGCCCTGGGTGATCTTCATAAACAACTCCAGATCTTCTACAGAGCTAGCCATTGGGCCAGCAACTGGTGGCACGCCAGGCATATGAAGTCGACGGAACGGGTATTCTGATTGACCGCCAAAGGGCACGCGTTCTGATGTTGGTTTGAAGCCGTAGATGCCACAGCAAAGAGATGGAATGCGGATGGAGCCGGCGATATCACTGCCAACTCCGAGTGGAGAGCCTCTGAAACCGATGAGGGAACCTTCACCACCTGTTGAGCCGCCTGCTGTCAAGGTGGTTCTGTGAGGGTTGAGAGCACGGCCAAAGATGTTGTTCTCTGAGTCTGCAGTCTAGAAATATGAATTAGAGGAGGGCTAAGCAGCGGATGGATGTTATCACATACCATCATTGTTTGGGGAAGATTGGTCTTGCAGTATAGAACTGCTCCTGCGTCGAGAAGTAGGTCAACTAATGCAGAATTTGTGTCCGGGATGGGTTGACGAAGAAACTCGACATATCCAACTGTGGCATGATGCCCTTTGAGGACAAATGAATCCTGAATAGTTAGCACTGCTATCCTAAGCCGAGTAATCTCTGCTTACCTTGAGACTGATGGGAAGTCCGTGTAGAGGGCCTGCCAACTTGCCAGTCTCTTTCAATTGCTTATCGAGTTGTCTAGCTCTCTCAATTCCTTCTTCAAAAAAGATCTCAGTCAAACAAGATGTCTAGTAAATGTTAGTTCTCATGCGTGTTTGGTGGGTAGACGCGACGAACCAATTGTTGGGCGAGACTAGCGCGCTTAGAGAAGGCGACAACAACCTCTTCTGACGTGAGTTCCTGACTATGTATCTTTGCAAGCAAATCAGAAGCAGTGAATTGCTCGGTGATGTCGATCTCCTTGGCAGAAAGAAGTCCAGAACGTTGAACGGCCTTGGACTCTATCAAGCGATCGCCATCCTTTAGCGTTTCAAGTTGCTTTTCAGGAATTAGCCACTCTTTAGGGACGGCCTCAACCTGCTTCTCGCGATGGAGAGCGGCAATGGCTTTCCAGCTAGTAGTTGCAGGCATGATGATAAAAGGATATGGATAGTGAAGAGTATGAGATAGTGAAAGATGACGGATCCAAGATTGTTTATCAAGAAGAGATGAAAAGTGACAGATATGCGCGCTTTTGATTAGCCGCTTGGCAGAACAAATATCCGAGTCCAGAATCCTTCTACTGTCCCCGCACGAAACGTTTCATGGATGGGAAGCGTACGTGCCGGCGACGCATTGGCACTACGAGACAGCACGACACCACTTTGGCGAAAGCTAGGTTGATCTAACCGAAGCGCGTCCACCTTCTCCTTTGGGACAATAGATGCGCCCGGTAATCGGCATGTCTCAACGGCATAAACTGGATCCCAGATCGTCGGGTTGCATGCATGTAAGAGCAACCTTGGCGATATCAAGATAAATTGCGGTCCAGACTTCCGAAAAAGTAGTTGCGATATCTCGAATTTCGAAAACTATCAACTCCTCCAATATGCCATCCAAGACTATTCTTTCCGAAGCTAACGCTCATGTGCCCTCTCCTGGAAACGACTACGAACCTTCGTTACCTCGGATGCGAATGCCCCATCTTGAATTCATCTACCGCATCATTGCCGAGATGGACAAAGGCGGGGTTGAATCTATTGAAGGCGTTGATAGTTCAGACAAGACTCGGCTCTATCTTCCTATCCAGGGTGGAAGTGTACATGGTCCCCAGATCAAGGGTGTAATCGTGCACATGAGCGGCGCAGACTGGGCCGAAGTACTCAATCCCAAAAAGGTAAACATTTTGACCATTACCATTGCCACTATATCTTTGTAATACTGACATAGGTGTGTCTAGTCTTTTACTAGGTTGAACGCCATGTACATGCTCAAGACAGATGATAACGTTCACATCCTTGTCAAAGCACAGGGTGTATACAGAACCGGTCCGGGGCTGCAAGATAAGCTCGGAGAGCAAGATACGGCGTCACAGGACGAGGTGGAGTACTTTACACACATCAGATTTGAGGCACCAGGAAAGAGTAGATACGGATGGATGAACGGGGTTGTTGCTATCGGCGTCATGACTATGTGGGAAGGGAAGCCAGTCATTGACTGCTACCGGTTGACCAACTTTCCCGGTAAAGTCGCAGCGAATTTGTAAAGAATAGATGAAATAAAGTTGATTCTTGAAACTATCGTGCTAACAAAACTTAAAAGGCAAATAATTCCATTGAAACACCCAGCGTATCAAAACATGCCCTAACTCCAAACAGAACCCATAGCTAAAACATGACACATCATCAAATTTCGGATCGCTTGGCGACCAATTTCCAGTATCTCGGTGCCAGAGATGTTCGGATCTTCTTGCCCCAGATAATCATGGGAATAAAAAGACATCCAATACCAAAGGCAATCATGCCAGATAGGATGTACATGTTGGACAAACCCATCGTCTTCATCCAGGGAACGATGGCGAAGGGAACGGCGACTGAGACGGCGTTGCGCATAAAGGCAATTCCGATGAAGGCTTCGGCTGTGAGCTCGCGGTATGTGTCGATGACGAGAGTAAAGGTGATGTCGCCGTTTGCACCGAGTCCAAAGGCGAAGAAAGCTCCGCCGATAGAGGGATAGATCCAGTGCATGCCCTGAATGTGTTAGCAAGAAAATCAGTTGTGTTGTGCGAGGGTTTACTTACTCGGTCAGCAGTCACACCAAACATGATGATGCCACCAGCCATGAAAACGGTGGTAATCGCAAGAGGGTAAAGTCTCATCTCGGGTTCAAAGAGACCACCGTTTCTTCGCGCCAACCGAACAATGACCCAGTCGGCAAACGGTCCACCGTAGATACTCCCGAAGACATTGCCCACGAACGGACCAAGAGCCATATATCCAACACCAGCAGTGGTGAAAAGATACGGAGGTGCAGAGAATACGATGGACGTGACTTGCATGAAAACAACCAGCCAACAAACTCCAGAGGCAAACTGCAGAGCCGTAAACATGACATGAGGCAGGGTGATAACGTGGAGAGGCATCATGAACAGCTTGGGAAGAGACTCGGATGTCGTAGTGAGAAAACGAAGACGTTGACGCCATGTGTTCATAGGGATGCTGCTGTCAATCTGTGTAGCGACGCTGGTGACCCTTTCCATCTTGGTCTTTTCATCAATGTCATCTTTGGATTCGGGACGCTCAGTAGATGCATCGTCGATGACATCAGCCTGGCCAAGAGTGACAGGGATGTACTTTGTCTCCTCAAAGGCGACGAGGAACATGACAGAGAGGATGCTCAAGCAGATGGCCAGACTGTAGTAGGACCATCGCCAGCCTTGATGGACAGCTTGAGTACCCGCAGCCATGGGAGTAAGGAAGGCTCCTACCATGACGGCAGTGAAGTAGATTGCATTTGCAGAGCCTCGGCGATGGACAAAGAAGAGATCGGCAATCTTGACGAAATTAGTATATGTACAATACAATGGAATGGATAAGTTCTTACTGTCATCTGCACAGCAGTCTCATTGATAGCTCCAGCAAGACCAGTGATGATTTGTGTAATGATTAACTCGGCGTAGCTCTCCATCCTAGCACTCCACCAAGTAACAGCCGCAAGGACCACACAAGACACAACATAAGTCGGTCGTCGTCCATACTTGATAGTGAAGGGAATAAAGAACAAACAGCCGAGTGCTAAACCCGCTAGCTGCGCTGAGGAAGAGTATGTAAGCTGTGTTATGGTAACACCCATATCAACCGTCATCTGCTGCCAAAAGACAGTTTGGATGGAGATATTGGTGAACGCAGCCACCGTAACGGCGATGGTGAAGCCGAAGTTGATACATTTGCGCCAAGAAGACCAGTTCTAGAGCAGAACATGTTAACTTATTGAAAAGACAACATTTGGGCTGGGAGATCTAACCAGCGGCTCATTGGGATCTGAGGAAGGTGTTGGTTGAAGCACGAAAGTTGACGCGTCGGTTGATACTTCTGCTGTGCTGAGTCAGTGTCAAGTTCGTGATGATGATCGTCAATGGTAGGGGCAACGTGTTGTTGTGGGAACGTACCCAGGATCAACCGAACCTCGCCGGGGATAACCACAGGGTCGGAAGATGCCATGTCGATGATGATGGCAATTCAAGGTGGAGACAATTGAGTAGTAGAGCAAAGACAGGTAGTAGTCAATATAAAGATTAAATATGTCGAATTTATTGTGCTGCAGCTGCGCGAGGCGGCAAGGTTATATAACTTTGACGTTGGAAGTTTGGAATAATGGGATAGAGTGGGATGCGAGTCGATCAAGTGCCGACAAGGCGCCCAAAAGCAGGGTAGATCACCTATCTAGTTTGATTGCAGCCACACAACGCACATGTAAATATTGTTGGCTGTTGGCTGTCTGGTGTGCGTGCGTGCGTGCATGCATGCATAAGAGTGCTTTCTTGGTGCACCGCAAGGCACGAGACAGACTTGATACATTCGCAGCCTGATCTTCGAGTCGCGTCCCAGCTGATTGTGAGACTTGATACATAACATAGGGGTGGAGAGAGAGAGAAGAAAGCAGCCAGACAGCTGAGCAACAAGAAGTGGTCTGTACGCAGAAATTAACTTTGGCTAATGAGCACTACAGAGGTAATCTGCCGCCTGACCCTTGTCGGTACTTGCTGCAACGACCCTGGTTTCTCGTGTTGGTCACTAAACTAACCCTGGCTAGACAAGTCTCTCTCGCTTCGCGTGGTCTGCAAATCTCTTCTCTGCTCTTCCCCCCTCTCGCTCTCGTTGGCTTGCTCGTTTAACTGTCTGTCCACGTTTCGTCAGGGCCAGGCCAAGCCAAGCCACCAACAGGACTCTAGACTACCTGGTGGGTGGCTGTGATAAGATGATGTGAGGCAGAGACGGACGTGACGGACTAGACTAGACTAAACTAGTTTGGGCACTTGGTTGCGCGGCGCCTCTTTCACCCCTTTTCGGTGTATATACTCTTGATGCGCGCCCCCGCAACCAGCAAGTTCGCTTTACTTTTCCCACTTCCTCCCCCTCTTTTTGGGTAATCCTTCCCTATCCCTGAATTGCCGAGACGCGACCAACCGATCGATACCTATACAGAACCTGCGATTACGAGTTTATTACTATTCTGGTCACTCATTCGACCTATCTAGTTCGAGCCCGTTTCTTTTTAGATCTCCCCCACAGATCTTGTACCCGGAGCTAGCTGTCCAAGTCCAAGTCCAACCCATCCTGGGGGCTAAAGGAGCACGGCCATAGGTTGGTCTGTTATCTCTAGAGTAGAACAAGCAACAAGACTCTTTGGCCATGGCCCGCTCACGCGGCGGATGCCTGAACTGTAAAGCCCGGAAGCGAAAATGCGACCAAGGACGTCCAGAGTGCCAGGCTTGCTCCCAAAGAGGCATGAGATGTCAGGGCTACTCTACGCCGTTGAGATGGGTCAACGGTGTTGCTTCTAGAGGCCGTTTTGCCGGTGCCTCCATCCCCGACGCGTCATTCGTTCCGCCTTCCACGCTACCTTATCCTCAGCCTCAGCAGCAACAGCAGCTACCCCAGTATCCTCCCAGTACTGCTGATAGCAACCCAGACATGTCGATGGACTCGGAGAATTCCCTCTCGACCGTATCGAATCACAACCCCTCCAGCACCGAGTCGTCGTCGGCATTTTCGCCCAGAAGCGCGACTGGCGTACCAGAACCATCAGATCGGATCTTCAAGAGATGTCATTACTCCTTCTCCTCATTTTTACAATGCCGACCTCGGTAATCAAACGGATAGTCACTAAAAATTGGTCTAGTTATGCGCAATGGGCTCAATTTTCTGTATACGACGGAAGCGAGTTCCTGGGTCAAGCCCTTCTTCGAGGAGATGGCCCTCCAAAGCCCGGCCCTCGTCATGATCGCTGGCGCCATACAGGGCTACATGGATGATGGCATGTCGGTAAAGTCGATGGAGTACGTCGACTTGGCTCTGCAGACGTTTCGTCAGGAGCTTACTACCCGTTACGAGAAGTTCCACGTCGCGACCGTGTGTGCTGGGTTGCTCGTCTGCTCGTTATGTGTATGTCTGCGATTTTTCACTCTTACATCTCACTTTTATCTGTCCTGTTCTGCTGTTCTTCTATACCCGATTGTTTCCGACTCTTGTTATGTGTGCTTTTGCTGACGCTGGTGTAGTTGCTTCAAGCAAAAGAATGGACCATGTACCTCGAGCTCATGGTCAACGTCTACGACTTGCGAAACAAGTTGAAAACCCCCGGCCAAATCCCCATTGACAATCTCTATCATCAGCACATCCTGGAAGTCCTGGGTGTCATGGACCTTCCATCCATGGTCATCGGTAGAGCCGGTCCACCCATTGGTGTCTGGAAGCTCCTTCGCCGTCTACAGGATGACACACAAGACGGTCGGGCCGATGGCATCGAAGTCGTGTCTGGTGTCCCGCGATCGTTACTAGACATATTCTCGGGCCTCGTTGATAACGAGCCAGAGTATACCGAAAGTCGCTTCTGGTCATGGCATGGTGACATCGGTGAATCTCTGCAAATCCACTACTGGGATTCCTGGAAGCTGGCAGGTATCCTGGAAGTCCGCCGTCGTCAGAGAATGAATCGAAAAGCGCGAGGCATTCCTGAACGGGACGATGACATACCCAAGAACTATCCCAGCACAGAAATTGTACTGTGCCGTCTCATTGCGTCAATAGATGCTCTTCTGAAAGCTTATGAAGAACCCCGTAACCAGCACTTGCTTGTGCATAACGGTTTAACGTATCCTGTCCTCAATGCTGGTCTCGAGGTTCCGCTGCTGAAATTGCACCCTACGTGGAAAAGGACGATGGAAGATGTGAAAAGATCCTTCGCGAGCGACACTGTTGACCTGCTCAAGATTATGTTTGAGTTGATTGACGCGGCGTGGGAAGACGGGACCTCGACGTTCGACATTGATAAGGTCGCGCGAGAAAGGAATCTTGAACTTGCGATTTTTTAATCATTCGTGGCAAAGCAGGCGTATGGTATTATGTAACAGTATAAACTATTCATTATATGTTATGATATATGGCATTACCATTCTATCAGTTCCGGACTAGTTCTTTCTCATTTCCTCCCAATGAAAGAAGCAACCCGGTCGATAAGTGATTCGGTGTACTCTGTCTCGGGAGCACTGTAGTCGACAGTGTAAAACGACACAGACGCCTTTCCATTCTCAACAACATACGTCTCACCGGGCAGCGAGCAGTTGCCATTGATACAAGCATTCACGCCCGCGGCATAAGGCTTGATGTTAGCCCATGTAAACGTTCCCTTCTTAGGATCAAGGACTGCTTCATTAACGTGCGCATTACCGGTGAACCTCGTCTGCACGAATTCAGGGTCGTGGTCCTTTTCTGTCAACACGGGAAGATTGACGTTGACGCCGTAGCCGATGGGCAACAGAGGACCGTTCTTGCCAGCGGTGGCGATGAATTTCTCGACGAATTTGACAGAGGCTTGAGCAGCCCAAGTAGCCGGGTTGGTGCGGTTCTTGACGTCAAAGTAGGGGACTTCCTGGTTGCTGGCTGAGATGGCAATGGCGGGAAGTCCACGGTTTGTAGCGGCGTATCTATGGCTCTGTCAGCATTTTATGCGTTTTGATGGGTGAATATGTTAAAGACGACTTACGCAGCGCCGGCAGTACCGGATAGAGTCCATACGAAACCGCCCAAGTTCGTTCCATAGTTGGGACCGGTCACCTAAACATGTGAGCTTCAAGGTCTAGTTAGGCGAATGAAGTCATATAACAACGTACCACAAGGTCAGGGACGCTAAAGTTGGCGTATCGCGGGAGCACATAGTCCAGAGCAACAAATGTGCATGCCGCAGGAGTGCCATTGTAGTACCAAATCTGGCTATCCTTGGGATCACTTCCAACCTAACAAATCCTGTTAGTCTCGCCACATTACATCGTGTATCTCGTAGTCCTACCGATGGTGCACCCTTGGGAATGAGGTCATATTGAGAAGGTCCAGTCAAATTGCCCTCGGCGGTGAAATCAGAGGTACCACCCTTGCCACTTTGCTTAGTGGCTGGTGCAACAAGCCAGACTAGTCAATGTGTCAGTTATGCTGTTCCCAGGAAAATAAGAGAGGCTGGGTACCATTGTGGCCCTTTTCCTTGAAGAGACGGTACATCTCACGAAGGTTCCCAGAGCCGAATCCATCATCGTTGTTGAGGAGGATGTTGAGAGCCTGTGAGGAGGAGAACAGAACTGCTCCGGTGAGGATAGTTGACAGACGCATCTTGACTCAGATCTGATGGGATTGAGCTTATTCGGACAGGATCAGAGGAGGGTATCCAGAAAACGAGTCAATTGAGAAGTGACGATCTTTTTATCTATAACCAACACAGGCGGAGTACGGCAATGTCCGTTATCGCAACTGCCAAGACTTCAAAAGTTCCCTATTCCTTCGCTCTGTATCTCAAGCTCGCGTGCTCTCCTTCCAAACGTGGGCAAGGTCATGTTGGGATATCAGGTCTGGGGGAGGTGGTTGGTGGATGAACGTGTTAGGGATGTGATATGTCCTTATCGCCAGCTCTCTCGGTGCTGGCTACAAAGAGTTAGTGATATAACTACATGCTACCGTTATCTCTTTATCGTTCTACAAAGCGGGGTTTTGGTTGTGATCGTCAGAGCTTACCCCGGCTACGCGGCTCCAAAAGGACCAGCTAGCCTTGGGCATGGAACAAAGATAGTCCGCTTCTGTATCTCTGGAGTTCGGATGAACTTTACTGCAATCTTTAGTTGCCAGTGCTTTCTTTCTTTTGTTTCCTTTCTTGTCTGGACTATTGTGTGATTAAATCTCGATGGTTGTCTGTCATGGCTGGGTATGCCTTACTCAATGTGGTGGTGATGTGCTGCTCATGAATATGTCTCGACGTGTCAGCGCGAATCCAACGTTAAAGACATTCTAGAAAATCTAGTACAATCAATGATAGCCATCTCGTTATCCTCAGAGTCTTGTAAAACTATACTTGAATGGACATTGCGTATCACAGTCCTGTTGGCAATTGACCTCTCTTTTTCGCACTGACTACCCTAGACCAGATGACTCATCATGAAATTCTCCAGTGGGCAGCGGATATTAGTCTTCAAACTTTTCAATCATCACAAAATCACATTAACAATCAGAACTTATTGTCACAATGAACCCAGCTGCGGCTTCGGGTCTCCCGCCTAACGTGGTTATATTCTCCCCTCAAAACTCTCTATCAGCCAAGTCGCTCCTTGAAGCAGGCCTTTTCACCCGCCTCGTTACCAGCGCAAGCACAACACCTGAGAAACTCGCTGCCCTCAAAAACCACGCTGAAGTGAAAGACGACTTCTGCTTATTCCACCGAAACGCTATCCTTATTTTTGACGCGGGTGAGAACTCAGATGCGCACCATGAGCATTTCCGGACTATCTGTCTTGCGCTGAAGGAGCTGGATATCGGATTGGACGTGGCAGGCTGCATAAATGATGCGACGGATTCTCTGGCGGCTGGATTCCAGCTTGACAAGGTGAATGACAAGTCAGCACTTGTCATTGATCTTATCGAGCAGGAGGAGGATAGCGATGAGGAGGAAGAGATGTTTGTTATGTGAGGATTTGGAGTGATGAAAGGTTTGGGCGGATCTTAACAACAACTTCAAGTTATAAACAATCTAGGTTGAATATAAAATACAGCTTCCTGCCATCATGATCTAAAAATGAATGGACCGAGGCTGGCTCTAAAAATGATATAAACTGTCTCAGTATTCGTATTTTGGCCCCTAATTTCCCGCAGATTCAGCTAGTGGCTGGTCTGCCAAGATAGCAGTATCTAAGACCTGTGAGCCTTGCAAAGAGCCCTGCTGGGTCCCTACCACGCCTCCATAATAAGTGTTAACACAAGAAATAAGCAACTCCAAACAAACCCCTCATCAACTCCAACAGAACAAAATCTCGCCTACATGGAGGCGGCCGGTCTTGCGATAGGAATTGTAGGCATTGCCGGGCTTTTCAATACATGTCTAGATTCACTAGCAAGGTTTCAATCCTACAAGTCTTCCAGCGCCGATTCTCACATTCTCGATACACGGTTTCGCGCTGCTAGGGCACGATTCGAGCAATGGGGCGCCAGCGTGGGAATATCGCAGGGATTACTTTTACCAAATCATTACCATGGATTAAATGACGAAAACACAGCGAGTGTGATTCAGGATATTCTTCACATTATTGCCAAAACCATTTGTGAGAATGGCAACGCACAGCAGAATCTGCACCAAAATGAGCGGTTTGCTGGGATCCTCCAATCGAGGCGGAAGAGACTCAGGTGGGCTCTTGGAGGAAAAGAAGATCGCACTGAACAGGTTGAAGTGTTTGAAAAGTTGGTGCAGCAGCTGCACAACCTGGTGTCAGTTGAACAGAACAGCCACAAGCATTCTGCCGATCATAAGGATGAGGGATGGTCTGATGTACGACAAATATTGCTCAACATGGAGCAAGGAATGAAGAGTAAGTCACTTTCCATGTGGCAGTTCTTAACCTGACATAATGCAGATGAGATGCGGCGTGATATCTACTCGTGGTTGGGGATACCGTCTTCCAATGACAAGTATCAAGACTCTTTAGATCAACGAGTCCAAAACACATGCAGTTGGATATTTGATCGACAAGAGTTTGAGAATTGGGTGTCTCCCGAAAACCCAATCTCTTCAGGTCTGCTCTGGATCACCGGTCCCGCAGGTTTCGGCAAAACAATTCTTTGCGCCCGCATCGTGCAGCATTTATCGAAAACTCTTGATTCTCCTGTTTCACACTTCTTCTTTACATCCGACCTCGGCACTCGCGATACTCCCTACCTAGCGTTACGATCATGGATACACCAAGTCGCCGACGTGCAAGAAGATGCTTTCGAATGCGTCCGTCGGGCCTGGGAGGCATTCCCTACCGAAAAGGCTTCTCGGAGGAATTTGATTGATCTCTTTGCTGAGATTGTCGAAGCTGTACCTAGATGCACATTTATCGCTGATGGATTGGACGAGTGTTCGCAGCTTGGGATAGACGACTCTTCGCTCACTCAGTTTCTCTCCGATGTGCTGCAAGCAGTCGCAAACAGTAACGCGAGAATTTTGTTTATCAGCCGGGACGAGCCAGAAATCAGAGAGGCTTTAGAGGAGAACGCAGCGGAGATCTTCACAGAGTATAGGATCACCCCAGACGACGTACGATCCGATACTGCCGCGTTTTCACAGTCCATTGTCGACAAGAAGCTATCCAACAAGAGCGAGGATATAAGAACGACTATTTCGGAAGCAATGACGAAGAGATGCGAAGGCCAATTCTTGTGGATTCGAATGCAAGAGGAAACACTCAGGAAAGGCATGAGTAAGAAACGGCTTCACGACGCCGTGGAGAATACACCCCCAGGTCTTGACCGTCTTTATGACCATAATTGGAAGAGGATTATGGAGATGTCTCAGTGGGAGAAAGATCGGGTCTTTGCGCTGCTACGTTGGGCTGCATTTGCGAGACGGGCTCTTTCTGTTTGGGAGATCACAGAAGCTGTCCTCATTACACAGTTCGAAGAACTAGACCCGGACGAGTACCCTGATGAAGTTGACAATGAGTACGTCAAGACAGAGATAGTCGGATTGTGCGGCCCTTTGTTGGAGGTGAAGGATATGTTTGTTCATATACCTCACTTTTCGGTACGCCAATATCTTGGACAGCATCTCCCACTACCAAGTTGGATTCAGCACAACGGCAAGCTGCAGAGCTCTTACGAAGCATGCCACCACACGGTTATTGCTAGGGCCTGTCTGCAGTATTTCAACCAGCCTCAAGTTTGGGAGGAGAAATACGACCCGAACATCACTGGTAGAAGTCTTCGTTGGTACGCTACTGGAATATGGGTCAAGCATATCAAGGACGCCTCCTCGGATGACTCAGTTTGGGAACTTGCCACAGACCTTATGAGAGAGGAAAACCCGCTCTGGAAGCCATTTTCTGAGTATGTGGCCTCAGCCAGGAATGCGAACGCCAAGAAAGACGGAGAAACAGAACATCACCAACCATGTAACCCTCTTGAGTATGCCTTGAATTACGGGTGGAAAGAAATGGCCAATCATCTCATAAGCGAGACCAATGCGAACAGGCTGAGCTCGTGGGGAAGACCTCCGCTGATCGAAGCTTGCAAAGCCAACATGCCTGAAACGGTAGAGAAGCTCCTTCAATGTGGAGCCGACGTGACAGCTACATGGCCAGAAACGCATACTTCTCTGCACTTGGCAGTCTGGCACGGGTTTGATGAAATAGTGAAGATACTACTGAGCTATGGAGCGGACCCCTCCGCACAAGATGATTCTGGCAGGACGCCGCTCCATGTAGCTGCAGTCAAAGGAAACTTGAAGTGTTGCGACTACTTGATCAAATACGGTGCCGATTTGACTAAGAAGGAGTTCCAGGGAATGAATGCCGTTCACATGGCGTGTTGTGACGCTGGCAACAGTGAGGTAGCCAGATTGATACTGCAAAATGGACCTGATAGCATGACAGTGGACCAGTGCTCCGCGGGCCCGCCGCTACATTTCGTTTGCCGCACTGGCGATACGGAGATGGCCAAGGTCTTGATTGATCATGGCTGCGCCGCATCATTTACTGTTGTTAACCCCAACGGTGCTACAGCGCTCATGCTGGCTGCTGTCCAGGGCCACACCGATCTCGTCAAGCTATTCCTGGACCATGGGGCAGACGCTACGTTATCAACCGCCACAAATAACGGGGGATTGACATTGCTACATTTAGCATGCATCATGGAAGATTCAGAACATTTGATGAAAGTGATACTTCGTCCAGGAGTTGAAGATTCGATGTTTATAGTGGACAACGAGGGACGCACGCCGCTACACTTTGCAGCTTATCATGGGAGGACGAACGCGGTCAAGTCAATTCTTGATTATAAACACGAAAATGTACTAACTATGCTCGATGCCAAGACCACGAAACTTCACACTCCATTATGGCGAGCAGCGAGGAATGGCCACGCGGAAGTTGCCACAGTTTTGCTGGACCATGGGGCTGCTGAGACTCTTACCATGACCGACGTGAATGGAAAGACTGCATTGTGGATTGCATCACGGTATGGCCATACCAGTACTGTTGAGCAACTGCTCAGTCGAGGAGCTGCAGAAACAATTGCCGTGGCTTCTGTTGACGGAGATACACCGCTGTGGGTATCCGCCAACTACGGCCATGTAGATATCGTCAGGCTATTACTTGAGCATGGCGCTGAATCTACCATGGCAGTCGTTGATGTAAATGGGGAGACACCTTTATATGCTGCCTCACGTAGGGGCCATGCGGAGATTGTCAAGTTACTTCTCAGTCACGGAGCCGAGTTAACCATTGAATCTATCGACGTCCATCACGAGACAGCGCTCTACGCTGCCGCAGATACAGGCCAAGTGGAAATTGTCAGAAAACTACTAGCTCACGGCGCCAAGTCCACTGTTACAACCATGACTGCATTTGGCAATAGCCCATTATATGCTGCATGCAAAAGCGGCGAGCTTGATATTGTCAAGCAACTGCTCGATCATGGCGCCGAGGAAACCGTTACCGTTGCGAACGACAAGGGTAACACGCCACTTCATGAAGCCTTGTATAAAGGCCATGTTGAGATGATCAATCTGTTATTCGAGCACGGAGCCGAGTCAACTATCAGAGCATTGGATAAGGATGGTGACTGTCCGCTGTATATGGCAGCAGCAAGAGGAGATATCGGGCCAGTTGACAAACTGCTCGAACACGGAGCTGAGTCGGATATTGCGACTTTGACGGCTGACAATAGATCAGTAATCTTCGCCGCAGCCGAGAGTGGTAGCTTGGAGGTGTTTCGGAGACTGCTCGAGTATCCGGAAGCTGAGCCGACTCTAATGCTCGTGGACGACTATAACAAAAGTATCCTGTTTGCCGCGTCAAGGGGAGGCAGCGCCGGGATCGTGAAAGAGCTTCTTGATCGTGGGATGGAGAGTTATATAACTCTCTCCACCAAGTCTGGAGACACACCTTTATCCGTTGCCGCCCATCACGACCATGTCGAAGTCGTCACGCTCCTACTATCTGTCCCCGAAGTCTCTATCAACCATGCCAATAGGTATGGCGTTACGCCATTATTCTCCGCTGCTCGCTTTGGTTACGTCGAAACAGTAAACTTACTGCTTTCTAGTCCAGATATCGAACTGGACTGTCGGAACTGGAAATTTCTTACACCTCTACACGCAGCAGTAGCCAACGGCCACGTCGAGATTGCAAAGCTTCTCATTGAAAGCGGCGCCAGCATCGTTGCCTGGCCAATTATAGGTCAGAACTTGCTATGGTGGGCAGGACGCACGGGAAATCACGAAATGGTAGAGCTGCTTCAGTCAATTGGACTGACTGAAGACTCTCTTGGCCCTTTCAGATACTTTCAGAGAGAAGCTCCACCGGATGATGCTCCGACTGTTGTTTGTGATGTCGAGCTTGGGTACTGTGATGTTTGTACCCTGAGTGTTGAGAATGACAAGGGATATGGTTGTAACAAGTGTTGGGAGGAGGTTTGGGACGAAATTGTTATCTGTTCAGAGTGCTTTGATAGAGAGTACAATACGTGCATCAACGAACATACCTTGATTCAGAGAGATAAGCTAGAATATTGATAGCATTATATCATCTCACGCAACAGCCTTGCTCTGCTGGAGTCTAGAAGATATGTTACCGGTCGCAGAGCCGGGTGCGGGACTTTCAGCTACGCCAAGCTTGCCCGGTGTCCACTCACCAAAGCACCTGAGACACAAATACCGTCTTCAGAACAGGCTATACAGGACAAAGCGTACGGCTGGCGTTTAGCGTTGACTCCAATAGGTTCCAATTCAATAGCGCAATGCATCATTGTTGATCAGCGAGTTCTCGTCCGCTAGGTAAACCTTCATGCATCTGCCGTCCCAGCCACCTACGGCATACTCGGATGGCCAGCCTTGACTCTCAGCTTACTTTCTTTTGACTACAAAGATAATAGATCCTTCAACTTCGACAATTTGACCCGTAGCTAAACAAAATGGTTTCCAAAACTGAACTCCCGAAGCAGGCAAAAGGTATGTACTTCCATTGCGAAGGCCTATGGACCTCAACCACTGACTGGTCTTGGCAGTATGGGCTACTCTGGTGACAAACACGGATTATCTGAAAGGTGTCTTGACGCTCAACTATCGTCTCCGTTGTGTCAAATCAAGATACCCGTTGCTAGTTCTCTACACCAGTGCACTATCTGAGGAGGGTCTCGACATTCTCAAGAAACGAGACATCAGAACACTAGAAGTTCAACGCATATCACCGACCACTTCGCGAGACTACCTTGAAGATTCGCGGTTCACTGAATGTTGGACCAAGTTGATCGCCTTCTCGCTTACCGATTTCTCACGAATCGTTCTTTTAGATTCTGACATGTTGCCTCTCCACAACATGGATGAACTGATGGACCTTGAGCTGGATGTTCCCTCTGATGAGACTGATGCTGCATCTCAGGGCCACAGGCTCTTTGCTGCTTCCCATGCGTGCACTTGCAACCCGCTTCGAAAAGCACACTATCCACCAAACTGGATACCAGCAAACTGCTCGTTCACGTCGCAGCACGACAAACCTGAGATCGCTCAGACCCACGGAGCTAGTCTATCCATGGGACTGGGCAAACTGAACAGTGGACTTCTTGTAATCAACCCTTCCAAGTATCTCTTCGATCAGATTCTCGCCAAGATGGATGAGCCAAGCTGCTCGGAGTACAAGTTCCCAGACCAAGATCTTCTCGCAGATGTGTTCAAGGGTCGCTGGGTGGCTTTGCCGTACATCTATAACGCTTTGAAGACCATGCGTGACCCTAATGTCCATGGGGTAATCTGGCGTGATGGTCGGGTGAAGAATGTTCACTACATTCTGAGTCCCAAGCCTTGGGATGAGTTGGGGGCTAATGGTTCGTGGGCTGGTGGGCAGGAAATTCACAAGTGGTGGCATGATGCTTACAAGTCGATGCTTGCAGAGGAGAAGGCACTGGGTTTGTTGTAAGATGAAGTTGGCCGAAATGGTTTATAGAGTCTTATTATGGTAAAGGCTTCATGATTTGAACTACAAAAGAGTCCCGCGTTGGAGCCCTGCTTGTAGGGAATATCATGGCAGGCCAAAAACCCAGTTACTATCTTGTAGTTCTCTTCCAAACGCAGCCGGATCGTCTCGATGAAGCTTTCGAGAAATGCAGGATCTTGGGAACTTTTTAACATCACCAGGTTCATCACAGGGGTGGAAGAATTAACACGATTGCTCAAACCGTGCCGCCAAGTTCGTTGTCACCTGAAGGGCGCTGCAAATGACATGGCCTTGTACATGTTAACCAGCATACATCATTATTCAATGTGTTGTTTTCATTACAGTAATCGAGATTGTCAACCATATGAGCATTCTTTGATAGATGGACAATGTGTACCTAGTCAAACGTTCAATGTAGAATGCAACTAGTCGTCTTCCCCTGGAGCCGATTCCAAGTATCTCAGCGACCGTTTGTATTGAAGCTCAAATCCAATCTTCTTCAGCTTATTTTGCATTACACATGCAACACAGCCCTCCTCATCCTCGTCCCACTTTGCTCGCCTCCATTCGTCATCTGATTCCGTTTCGAGGCGAACCCTGCATTCACCGAAGTCTATCATGAAAACCTGATATGTATCATTCTTGGGAACAACCATAAAGTTATCGGGTCGGACGTCCTTGTTGAGAATGTTGTGGTCGCCGAGAATGTGGACTATTTTAACAGCCTGGTCGACGATGCCTTGCCATGATGTTTGGGGTGCGTGTTCGGCTAAGTTTGTCAGGGTGAAGCCCTGCAGATACTCCATCAAAATTCCTCTTTTTTGATAGATCCAGCGATCTGCCCTGCTGAGACGGGACTTGGAGAAGGGCTCGTCGACGGTGCTGACCGTTGCAAGAAGACGAGGAATACATATTCCCTGGAAATCCTGTAGGCGTTTGTATATGTCAACTTCGATGTCAAAGAATTTGGTCACTTCAGTATGAAGCCAGGCCTCGTTTTCAGCGTCATCCCATTGTTCTGAAGTGTCGTCAAAGAAATTTGGCACATTGTTCAACTTTTTGAGAAACACCTGGATGGCTCCGGATTCCAAGCTGTTCAAGAAGGCATTCTCGATATCTTTGGACCATGGATCGATTCCCCAGTCGTCACGCATCTGCTCTGCGCCTCTGCGATCAAACATTTTGAGAAAATACTCGTTGCCCTCTGCATTATCCAGGGAGCCTGAGACTATCTCCACCACTATTCCGCTGGATAAGGTCCATGGGCGCTGTTGTCGTTTTATCTTGACTTGTATGGGCGTCGGCTGCTGGTATTTGATGCGGAGGTCATCGGCGTCCAAGTTGAGAATCTCCCCAGGGGTGTATATGAGATCCGCTGCGTTGTATATTTTCGGCTGCGAAGTCTCCATCTTGATCAAGCGTAGTCGGTACTTTGGATCACGATTGTTGGGGGTATGGTTGGAAGGAAAAGAGAATGAAGCGCCTAATTTATGGTGCCGAGTTTTGATCATGTGCCTGACATATCAGGAACCAATACACGCTTGACTAAGCAGTTGCTGGCTTTATAGTTTGTACACACAACAACTTGAACCCAATACGTGGGCTCGGTATGACGCACAAGTACGTATTGATCTGATAAAAGCTATTTGCTGAGGGTGGCCTCACTTTGACTCCTGGTCTAAGTTCTAACCCATGAACCGTATCATTGACTCATCAAGCTCGGCACTGTTGGCCAGTGGCCAGTGAGTACCTTGCCAGCTTGCATACACCCTTGGTCGAGCCCCACAGCATATCATGCAGCCAGGGCACCTTCATACTGATATCAGCCTTCAGTCACAGTAGGTAGAATTCGACACAGAGTACAGTCTCAGAGCTTTTGACGGGCATGTGAGGAGAGCTGTAACAGGCATCAATAGCATCTCAGACGTCGTTCCCGGGACCGCGCAGCTGATTACCCCAAAGAGTTCATCATTGACTTTGACTTTGATTTCAGGCCTCCCTGACTTTAATATTCTACAATACAGGACATGTATGCCTTTCATCAACTCTAAACTACCTATCCAATTCTTGCCGTTAACTATCAACTAAACACTTAATTACTATTAACTATTTTTGCTGCTTCAAACGTGATTCACGGCTGCGTACGGAGTAATAAATCATCAACTACTGGAAACTTGATTGCTATCAATTCCATTCTGTTGTCCCTACCTCATTACGTCAAACATTGGCACCGAGACTTGGCATGGCACTCGAATCGATCTTGGTTGTCTAATGTTGGGTGAAGGGAAAAGAAGAGATCATCTTGTTATAGGTTCAGATATCACTACGTATAGATAGGCAACTAGAGGGCCTCCATCTCCTGCGGGAGGCCTCCATCTTCTGCTGGGGGCCTCCATCTCCTGCGGGGGGCCTCTGAATCTGTCGCCTACAGGCTCCGGAGAGAGAAGAGGTACTTATGTATATACCTCTTGCCCTGTTTATATCCTTTCGCAATAGCTTTAGCTAGAAACGATAATAAGGTATAGGTCTAAAATCATATAATAGCTTAGTAGCTTGCGTTTTATACCGCCCTAATAGCTAATCTATGAGAGCTTAATATAAATAATATTAGGCTTATAATAGAGAAGTAAAGCTAAAAAGAACTTCTAAATACTCTATTTATGTCACTACCTCGCTGCCTGGCTTTACTTAATGATAATTCTAATTCTTTCTTTGACTCGGGCAAATGCATTAGCACTCTTGTTATTATTTGTCGTCGTAAACTGCTAGGTTAGACAGTATGGCTGTGCACATCCAAACCCAACATGTCATCATAACAAGGTCATCGCATAATGACCGAGGTCCTATCCGGAAAACACGTATGTGGTAAATGCAGGATTACATAGGATGTGTGGGTTTGAAGTTCCAATGACCGAGTGATCGGGATCTTTGGTTGGGTAGGCGTTCACGACACGTTTTCCCTGCAGAGGAGGCACCCTCCACAAAGGTGATTAAGCATGGTACTAGATACCACGTAAGTGCATCAGTTCAAAAGATACAGCGATTCAACTACAAATAGAGGCCTTACCCCCGGTATTAATCTCAGAACTGCAACAACTTCTCCATCATCTGACTGTCACCACAACTGGAGTCACCTTTATTCTCTGAGCCAACTCTCCACCTACAACGACAAGACTGTCATTTTTGATATCTTATTACAACAAGACTTCTCGAACCAAGTGTTCACTCAATTTCGCAATGGTTCGTTGTTCTCCTGATTCTTCTTCAAAGATATAGGTCAAGCTAACAACTTCACTTTCCAGGTCAGCAAAAAGAAAGACCAGAAACAGACTCTCGGGGAGTACCTCGACAACCTGAAGGCCAGCGTCATGACTGGATCATGGGACCCCGCTGGCCAGTGGCATAACATCCACGGTGACCGCAAGTCGAGGACCGGGGGCAGGTACCGCATGAAGACCATGAAGACCCCAGCCAGGAAAGACAGTCCTTCCTACTACAAGGTCTTACTTCAAGAGAACAACGCCACGATTTGGGAGAAAGACTACCCCGCCGGCGACGAGCCTGACTTCGCCACAATTGTGGCAGATACCAAGGCGGGCAACAACGCATCCTAAATGGGAGAACGACGCAGTGCCATGGGTATCCAGCAACGGGCACATAAAGGGTTTCGAGTCATGATCAGTCATGATCAGTCATTTACTTACTTAGTCACTCAATCACTCAGACTTGACCTAAGTAGTTCAAATAGAGGCTGAACAATAAAACTGTTCCTGGAAAATCACATTTGCAGAAAGAAACATGCAAGCCGCAGTATGACAAGGCAATACCTCCCCTTCTTCTTCCTTCTAGATCTCTGCCAGAGGCTATGTCTTCAGAGGGAATATAGTTTATACCCTCGGCGGGTCCTCCGAGCCCTGCAATTAACATTAGGCTCAGCATAGATGTACAAATCCGGAAGTTCCTTCCAATCACTTTGTGAACGTTACTAACCTTGCTGTTCATATTTGCCTAATTAGGAGATAGTTTTCCACGCGAAGCTTTGGCTCAGAATTTGTAATCATTTTTCCACCTTCCAAATGCTTGCACCAAAAGATCCTCGAATCTCGAACCATCATCAACCACTTGTTGAACCGTGAACTGACTTAGAGTAACCAATGACGGGCTTGCGGTCCTCGACGCACCAAGTTCCCACTCTTCCTCAGTTTCAGCATCCCAAAGATGCGTCCGTACATCAAACGGTAAAGCCTCAACACAAAGCGAATGCATTGCATATCCTCTCTTCAACGAGCTATGTACTGCGAGAAGTATGTTGCACACCATAATAGTCCGACGAACACTTTCAGAGAAGAGCCATGCTTGCCACGGACTCAACGTGCTCGGTAATTGTATGGGCGCATGTTGCCAAAGTTGATGGGTAAGCGCCCACATGTCTTCATTATCACGATCTACTTGATCTCCATATGTATCGTTGCAGACTAAAAGACGGATGATTTGTGCGAGACTTATTGCTTGGGCGTATGCTAGTGTATCTCCAAAGGATGAAGTGCGTGTCGCTGAACGAAGTAATCGACGGATTGTGGACCGTAGGGCATCGAGGCGATGGGTTGCGAGATACTCGCCGCCGACCTGGTAACTATAGCATAGATCTCGGACCTGCTGGAGTTGATACGGTAGAGATGGCGGATAAATACCGGAATGGATGAAGGCTGTTTTATTGCTCTCTGCAAACTCGGCTGTGAAACTTCGCAGAATGTCCGATAACCGGTGGAGCGTGGCTGGATCGAAAACGCGCACGACTTCAAGATGCAAAGGATTAAAGATGCGAACACAAGTATCCATCGGCTTGCTGACGATACCACATTCGTCGATATGTAATGCCGTGGTTGGAGGTCGAGATCCTCGATAGTACCCATCACGGAGGACTTGTCGGACGCGCATCTGTAAGCCAGTGTCCAGTTCCCCACTAAGAACAAGTAACGATAGATTTTGGCTTTTCGCAATATCACTCAATCCTTTAGACTCTTTAACAGGCTTGATCATGCTTGAATGGCTACTGTTGACGGATGCAGGGGCCGGCTGGTTGATGTAGCAGCATTTGATACGCTTGGTGGAGCATCTTTCGCAGCATGGGGTGGCGAGATTGCAGCGACGTCTGGCTTTGATGCAAGCTTGACAGGATCTCTGTAGGGGTGTCATGTTTCTCTTGAAAATCACCAATAATTCAGGCTGAGAGAATGGGTATTGTTTAATGCAGGAGACATTCTGTTGTTGATTGATGTTGCGATATGGCCGAGCACTTTATCTCATCAGGTAGCTCTAGACACTAAAGCCCGAAGAGGTCAGGCGGGTCATACAGGACAGGGATTGTGGAATGCCAGACTAAACTATTGGTGCTCTCCTCTGGCATAAACTCGATACAAATGGTCTGGTATTTCTGTCGACCACCAAGTCAGCACTGGCCTCAGGGTATCAGAAAAATTGACCGCTGGGAACATAAGAGACAAAATTATTAGGCCAGCTTATGCTACTTAGGCTGGGCTTCTTAGACTGTTTATTTTTATACCCTAAGACTTGAGAGGCCAACTTTTCTGCTACCCACGAGACTAGCTATACGCGCAGCACCCAAAGAGGACTAGTCTCCACTATGGATCATCACAAAAGAGGTTTAGACTCCACGTCTTCTAAATGCAATCAGCTTAACGCTCGACGCTTGATTCCACGTTGTGACGATGATGGAACTACTGAGATGCTGATAAATACGAAAGAATTCCACAATCTGAGAGACATTACAGAGTTATATATGACTATAAGTAGCCGGTTTCATTTCACTCCGTCGGCTTCTATGTTGGTACCAAAGACAATATCTACCAAAACACCATCGCTTACCCTATTCGACATACAAACCTTTCTTCTGTTCTTTCAATATGATCACACAAATCCAGAACGTCATGGTCCTTGGGGTATGTGTCCCATTTAACACTCAAGAAAACATAACTAACGCGTATGACTACTAGGGTCGAGGAAACCTCGGACCATACCTCATTGCCGCCCTCATCAAAGCCGGCTTCAACGTTTCCGTCATCAGTCGCGCATCTTCAACCACCACAGACGAGACATTCCATGGTGCCAAAATTATCAAATCTGATTATACCCCAGAGTCCCTCGTTCAAGTCTTTACCGACCAAGATGCTGTCATCTCTACTCTATCGACAGCTAACATCGCCGAGCAAAAGACTGTCATCGATGCAGTTGTAGCTGCAAAAGTCAAGCGCTTTATGCCGAGTGAATTCGGAAGTGACACTTCTATTGACGGACTTGAGAAGATGGCTCCTTTTCTGAAGGGAAAACAAGACGTCATGGAATATGTCAAGACCAAGGAAGTCGAAGGATTGACCTGGACAGCGCTTTTCACCGGACCTTGGATCGACTGGGTAAGACTTGAATTGTTGCTCTATCATTGCGTCGGTATACTAATTGTGGATTCGTTCATAGATGCTGATCGAAGGCAAAGGACTCCTTTGCTTAGATATCAAGTCCAAGACCGGCGAGCTTGTAGACGGAGGAAAGCCAAAGTTCACCACGACCACCGTATCTCAAGTCGGCGAAGCCACCGCAGCAGCACTGGTACACTCCGACAAGACCAAGAACCAGTACATACATGTCTCATCGTACAATATTTGCCAGCAACAAGTCGTCGAGGCTCTCGAAAGGATCTCTGGCACCAAGTTTACGCTTGGAGCATTGAGCAATGTGGACTTGTATGCACGAGGTACTAAGCACGTTGAAGAGGGTCACTGGGTCACTGGTTACTACGAGCTGGCCACTTCGACTGTCTATAGCGACGCTGAAGTCACCTACTTTCCTGAAAAGGCGGATTACTGGAGGAAGGTTCTTGGACTTGGCGAGGGGGAGAGCTTTGATAAGATGATTAGTCGTGTACTGAATTCGGCACAGTAAGGGATATTGTGAGGGGATATAGCCGTTTTGTATTTGTCCATCAAATGGGTCATCCTAACCTTAATGCGACAGATACTAACACGCGGATACTTACTTGGGTGTTATAGTGGACATCACTTAGCCAAGGCTTAGCTTAGGTTCCACTTGCTTTATGAAAGACAATGCAATGTTATTTATGTATTTATTTTTCTTTCAAGGGTATTGTGATATAATGCCTGAGACGAGTACTTAATGTTGCCATCGGCCCACCCTTATTCCATCGGTCATAACTCATATTATAGTAAATTTAGTGCCACAGAGTATCGTTGGGCTTGATACCCTTCTCCTTGCAGTAGTCGTAGTACATCTTGGCAAAGCTAAAGATATCGAGAGCGAACTTCAAGCTATCGTCGTCGTTGAGGAACTCGATGGTGCCGGAAACAGTGAAGACGATGTCAGTGTTGTCCTCGACGGACAGGGTGTGGATGACGCCAGGGTTCTCGCAAACCCAATCGCCAGGACGGGCAACCCAGTCGTACCTACAGATGTAGCATCAGCAACCGTGCATCGTGTCAAGGATATATAGCAGACGAGAAACTTACTCTTTGTAGCCCCATTCTCCAGCCATGGTGACGGCTGTAACGGTACCACGGTGTCTGTGCCTTCCCAGGCTGGCGGCGACTGCTGATCGCAGACCGACGACAAAGGTGCCGGTTCTGTTGTCCATGCGAAGAGGCTTCAGCTCAATGGGTCCGATCCAAGGGAACCAGAGAGTATCGGTCTTTGCGTTGATGTAGACATCGGGGGCGCTGTACTTGTCGGTGAAGGCAAGCTCCTGGAGCTCGGCCTCATTGAGGGTGGTGCCAGGACGCTCAGGGAGGGTGGTGGTCTCCTTGGTGGCGGCGACGGGCTCGGGGACGAGATCCTCAGTGGTTGAAGGAGCCATTATGAATGTATGGTTTGTTTGTTTGTGCAAGAGTGGTGTTTGTTTGTGTATGAGGATAAAGTTGGAGGAGAGTTAAAAACAGATTGCCAAGCTAAATAGAGGCTGTGGCTTGGAAGCTTACTATGTACTGTAGATATTAAAAGACCCTTGGGCCTTGGGCCTTGGGGAGCGAAGGAGTGCGGAGCCGAGGAGGGGGTGAATTACAATTGGTGATGGAACGATTGGTTAGTTTCAGCATGGAGTGAGGCGCGATCGCCGCTATGATATTACTATAGCCTCGGGCATACCGCCATTTCGAGGTTTAGTCGGTTGTTCGGTTCGAGATACCCCGGCACTTGGGACATGACTTTGCGAAGTCTCTCTCCACAAAACACCGCCTGATATGCCACAGGCTTGTTCTGACAGGCCCAACCGTTGTACTACTGTTAGGGGTCTTGCTGAAGATATGCGATGCCCAAGTCCGGACTGAGGTATGATCGACACTGCCAGTGATTCTAGACCGAAAGAAATGTCTCAAATTGTTGAGATCTAGTGTTGACTTTCACAATGGCATAAACGACTTGTTACGATATGCACAGACTTATGTGCTTCCCCTTGCCCTTACTTTGCATCCCTACAAACAGACAGTTGCACTGAAGGAAGAGACGAGTGATTAAGTTATTAACTCAATTCAGTGAAGACTCCACCAAGACGAATTAGACTTAGGTTGCAGGCTAACCTCGACAACGGGGAAGCAGATATGACATGTTCCGGATCCACCGCTTATGCCAGCATAAGGGGGTACCCCAGATTCAATGCGA
This sequence comes from Fusarium praegraminearum, assembly GCA_002093855.1. Taxonomy (NCBI): domain Eukaryota; kingdom Fungi; phylum Ascomycota; class Sordariomycetes; order Hypocreales; family Nectriaceae; genus Fusarium; species Fusarium praegraminearum. The sequence continues at coordinate 80,906 of LXHY01000124.1, read as the reverse complement.
CCTTACGAGTCTGAACACGTTGGAATTCATCAGTGCGCCAAGATTCTGACAACCGTTTTACCGGAAAACATGATGCTCGACAGATGATCTTTGGTTGGGTATTGATTGGACGATCAGGCTGCTTGTTGGTTGTCTTTAGTCATTGCTGACAGCTTGGAGCAGACTACATGACTTGGCTCTCAGATCTGAGATTTACCTGTTGGTTGGGCATGACTTCCTTCACGCGCCGTTTAAACAAGACAGCGGATCCTTGGATCATCAGCAGTAGCTGTTCGAGTTAGTGGTTAGCGTGTAACAAAGCCTCTTTCGCCTTGTTTACCTGCCAAGGACTAGACTAGTCTCTCCCCCCCCCTCTACTTAGCCTGTTCAGTTGCCATTACACACTGGAAATTTCCGTGTCCCCATCACCCATCCCATACCTAGGGCTGATCCTGACGGAGAATTTGACTTCATAATGGCGTGAAAGAACGGGATCTTCCAGCTAGTCTAGAGCAGTTTGTTAGTTTGGGCAGCAACGGGAAACTTGGATCCGGTGGCTACACGGTTCGACATGACCCTCTTTCCCCGAACGGGCTGGAGACCCAGTGACATAAGGTGGAAATAATCTACAGGGGCTCGTTTATCCAGTATCGTGCCGCCACTGGGTTTGGATGTTTTGCTTTTTCGCGTGCTCGCTTGGTCGGAAATACCGTAGGTTCGGAATCAGAACCCAGGTTCACGGGTAAGTGGGAGAACCGGGTAAAGATTACTTGCTGAAAGGTTATTTGCATGAAGTGAAGGGAGGGGAAAAGCAAATAATTCTTGGTATGTATAAAGAGTCTAGTGCATTATTGAATTGAAGGAAGGCTTCTAGCGTACAGTAACAGCCTCATTAATGACAGCAGTAACGTAACTTTGCGTGCTCAGTCAACTCTCTGGCGTAGCGGCACAGCGCACTGTTGGTCTGGCACTGGCGAGCTGGTAATAGCGCGCTGATGAACAAATTAGTGTACCGTTCAGACACTTGGGTTGTATGGCGGGAGATACCGAAGCTGAAGTACTAGTAAGTATTGCTTTTTTGATCTCCCACGTTCCAGGCACTTGCTCGGTGACAGGATGGGAAAGTGAGCTATATACTACTCTAAATGCGAACTGTCATAGTATTCGTACTTCCATAGTGTTTGCTGAAATCCCGGCGTGATATCACAAATCATAATTCATGCTTATTATCTAGATTCCTGTTATGAAGATCTGAGATAGCGATATTCCAGGATCCAGCCCTTGCCTTTGTCCCTTATCAAGACGGCACAGCGCGAGTAGATTACCGTGAGAGGAAGTAGGGCTCCATAGAGCGCCACAAAATTGAGTTTAAACCGTGACAGTTCTGTTACCATTGACTAGACCATTTTCTCTCTGTAATTCGAGTGGCCCCTCCCAAAACGACCAACGGATGCGCTGCCAGGCTGGACAAGCGGAGACTAGAACTCGAGTGAGTGCTAGCTTGGTTGTTCTATCCAGGGGACTCCCGGCCGCATGTGGAGTATTTGGTGATATTGGTTGAGTAAGTTCGGTAGCTCTACCGCACACAACGGTAGTGACGACGCCCTGTCTCATCTCTTGAAGGCTGATGAATATTAGCATTGTTACGAGCTGGTACACACAGAGTCGGCTAAACCCGACTAATTAATGTTCTTGGTCTGTACTCTGTAGTATTGCTTCTAGTGCCCTCCGGTTCCCCACGCGACCCAGGGCCAAGTTGCAACGCTTGGAGGGATTCGGGCTCGTTTCAAAGGATCAGCTTGACCAAAAAGGTCATTATTTCATAAGGAGCAAGGAAAAGTGTTTATCACTGTTGCGTTGCACTGCACTGTAGACCAGGCAAGACCGTCCCCTTGCGAAATTACACATATCTAGTATTCCCGTTCCATCCTCTCGGGTTGGGGATCCCAGCTCTTTTTCATTTCTTCTTTTCTCGCTCTCCAATCGATTTGCTGCTGCTCACCCCCTCTGGTTCCTGAGCGAGTGAGCGGCATATGTAAGTGGCGTACTTGGCACCTGCGACTCGGCTCTTGTCTTGTCTCTGCTTCTGCTTCTTTTTGTTCTCTCGCGCTTGTTCTTGTCGAGATGGAGTCACGACAAACCGACCTTTGGGTCGTGACTTTTGTCACATTCACTGCAGCCACGATCATCACAGCCATGCGGCTTTTGAGTCGTCGACTTAAGCACATCCCATTGTCGTGGGATGATTACTTTGCGCTTTGTGGTTTTGTAAGTTTGCGATCAATTGATTGAGCATCATGGCTATTCCCGTCTTACTATCCTTGCTAACTCTATTCCAGGCTGTTTCTATTGCTTGGGTCATCATCGTGCCTTACTGTAAGTATCCGTTCTTTTTTTATATATCGCCAACCAACGACTCAGACGCGCGCGCGACTCAACCAACAGAAGATGCTGACTCAACTTACCAGGGCTCAACCGCGGTCTTGGACTACACATGGACGATGTCGTCGAAATGCACAAGTCGTCATTGCCGAAGGAATTATACCAAGCGAAACTACTACTTTTCATCGCCGAGCTATTCTACGCCTTTGGTCTGTTCTTCGCCAAGATTTCTATCCTAAGTCTTTACTGGCGCATGTTCCGCGTTACTGGCATTCGACTACCGATTCAGATACTCTTTGGATGCTCTCTTGTCTGGATTACTTTCAGAGTGGGTACCTCGCCGTCGCATATCAGGTTACGTATCTAACATTCTGGTAGATCTTTATGGGAATTTGGCATTGCGTGCCGGTGGAAAAGTTCTGGGATGACAGCGTTGCTGGGTATTGCGCCATTGAGGACAAGAAGTTCTTTTTTGGAACTACTTTGGTGCACGCCATGATTGACATCGCTATTCTGATTCTCCCCATGTGGCAGATTGGACGCCTGCAGCTTCCCATGATCCAAAAGGCTGGTATCATGGTTATGTTCACATTCGGCTTCTTGTAAGTTGTCTTAGACAAGGTGGCTACTTCATATACTAACAAAGCTAGCATCTGTGCTGCTGCTATCAGACTAATCGTTGCCGCCCGTGTCTTCGACGACAAATCATACGACATTACATGGAACATCTGCGACATTGTTATCTGGGCAACAGTAGAAGTCAACCTCATCAACGTTTCTGGTATGCAACACTTTGACATATGGTCCAGTCTCGGGTACTAACATGGCCATAGCATCCCTTCCTACGATCCGACCAGCCTGCACATTCATCTTCATGTGCCAGAACCCACGAACCCGAACAGGTGCCAGCTCAGGAAGTTACCCCAACACCTACGGCCGAAGCCAGACCAAGCAATCCATCCGTCTCGACACAATCAACAAGACAAAACCGAACGATGAATCTAGCTCGACACACCAACTAGCCGACTCTGACGATGGGATCGGCAACGGTGGCAGAAGTGGCTCAACCGACGACTTTGAGGCTCATGCCATGGATCGTTTCGCACCAGGTGGAAACCAGTACTCTTCTACTATCACGGGACATCGCACCAACTCTGGAGGCGGAGACTACGGATCCAACTTTGGGGGCATCTTGGTTAAGAACGAGACGACGGTGCACGTTTCTAAACAATGATCAAACAGGAGCGCAACATGAAACAGGTAAACTTAAAAAAAGCAAGCGGAGTATTACAGCGATGAGCTATTTTGTAAAACTAGAATTAGTACGATTTAATGTGTAGACAGATCCTGTCACAGAAGCTTCAGTATATCATCCAAAACTTAATATCCACGTGCCTTCTCCACAGATGATGGATGGTTCATGACATGACTCTTCAGGGCCCAGGTTGAATCCACATCCAATGGGTCCATGCTACTCTGTTCAGTCAGCATCGTACGGTCTTTACTCGTACTGTTTGACGATCCAGGGGATGAAGATCAGTCAGTGGGGTAGAGTCGCACGGCAGTTGGAGACTCTCGCCAAGAAGCCATGTGCCTCTGCCGCTGCAGAAAAGGTAGCGTCGCACTTGTTAATGCGACATGTATATGTAGCATCATTTAATCCAGCCTAGGTCTAGCTCTAGCCTGCTCGTCACAGTAGCATCCGCACCCATGGAAAATGTCTCGGCTTGTTGTTTTAGCTGCACGACTTGAGCGGAAGCACGGCAGAATTAGGACATTGACTTTAGGAAGCCAAGAAACATGTCCAATCTTGGTAGTAACGTTCCTGGTTCCAGACGATCCGGCGCAATGTTTCGCTTTAACTATTGCGCCAGTGCATCTGCCGATATTAGACTGCTCCAACCGAGGTTTCTATTCCCTGGTAGTTGGTCTCAAGTTTGTGGCGTGCTTTCTTATCAATCATTAGGTTCTATACGTGGAAGCATTTCTATTGGAGTCATTTACGAGCAAATCAAACTTTATATCAAAGACATATCGATCAACAAGAACCAGCAACTGACAGGTCAAAATGTCACAACCGAAGGAGTTAGTTTGGACACTACCCAAAAGCACTGACATTCGTTTTTGTCAGTGCTTAAGATCAGTGCACACGTCGATCTAATAATTTTGATAAGTGAAGCTGTCGCCAACACAGGACCGGGGATGCGCTCCTTGGGGTATGGACGCGACATATCACGATCAGCCGCTCTTTGACGTATTCGCGCTTGTATACGGAGTACGGGTATAAAGTCTCCATACAATTTGTTATCGCCAGAGAGTAATTGACCCAAATTTTTGAGCCACCAGAAGCGGCTCCGATGTCGATCAGAGAAATACGGCACATTGATAAGCCAGCCCGCCCTGCGGAACCGGGACTTTCGGCTCTAATCTAGCTGAACTGTCAAGTTGAGCTGAGACATACGCCGTAGACCTCTTCCTAGATGGGTTCCACGCGCCCCGGCCCGCGTAAAAAATGCCCCTAAGAAATATCAGAGCGTAAGCTCCAACGTGTCACGCTGATCATATTTGTCAAAGCACTTTCAGCATTCCGGGTCTCCCGGTAAGCTGGTATACTTCTTTGTTAGAATTTGACAGGTCAGGCTTGAACGGACGGGAGGAAACATGAAGATGTGGATTGCCGGTCAGACATATGGGAGCACAGACTCCAGACGAATACGAAGCGAGAAGTCGATCGCGATCATCGCATGCACAAGTTACTGGGGTAAAAATCAAGTCGAAAGGATTCTTCCTAAGTCTTTCGCCATCAACTAGGGGACAAAGCGCAAAATTGAGCCCTTTTCTATTAGACTCCAGGTTCACAGTAATTCTTGCTGATCCGGCACGATGCATCCGACGACTGCTCATGTCATTCCTAACCTGGTACGTGGTAACACTATGTGACTTACCGTTATTGTAGGGAGATTCCGTCACTTGCAAGATTGCTTTGCCATCGGATAAAAGGAACTTGTCAGGGCCTGGTTGAAATTCGAAATGTCGCTCACGAGACAAGGCACATTGGACGGTCAAGGCTAGATGATACTAACATGGTGCCAGTCGACGTGCGTTGAGTGAGCAAAACCAACCCAAGATAAGAGGATTTATTGAAATATTCTCAACTTTGGTCTCCTCGGTCAAATCGAGACAAACCCGATGTTTCTGACGTAGGCTTCAAGTATTTTCATCTTCGATCGAACTGATAGTGATGGCGACTTTCGTATCTGCAAAACAAGTTCTTGGTCTGTTGACAGTAATTGGTTGATAGTGGCTTTAAATAAATGCTTCACCGTGACGCGGAATACGTCTTTACCTACTTAGTAAGAAAACAAGGAAAGATACTATATCAGATAAAATGTCATTTCATTTCCTTCACATACATTGATGCCCTAACCTATTTGGCCCTATTTTATCAAACATGCCAAATTATTGTTGTGTTCCTGAGATGGGAGCTATCTCTTCTCGCCACGCCGGTTGTTGTATAGATCAACGTTACTTTATATGCATACCTGGTGGGCTAAACTATCTATCAGTGATCTCAGCAAAGAAGCTGGGGCGCCTTCACATAGTTTCTCGCCTGTTAACTCTAATAAATTGATCTAGGATTCGACGCGAGTGTTGCGGCTTAGTTGATAGTAAAGGACGTACTAATAAAGTATTATTCATAAATGGGCTAGTTCCTATACATATATTCAAGAAACGTGATATAAATATCAGATCCTTCGTGGCTAGTGATGACAGTTGATGGAGTTTAGGGTTGTAGTTAAATCTTCATGTATATTTCATTATACCAACATCCTATAGCGAAGGCTAGACATATAACATATATTTTTATCCTTCCTAGTGATCATAAACATCATTTTACCATCCCATAATATTCAGACACGCATTTAGCATGTGCACTTGGCCAGGCAGAGAAGAGGGACGTTGGGGTCCTGAGCGCAGGTTCCGAATAGGGCACAAGTACCACCAGCACACTCAGATTTGCAAGGCTCGAGAGTCTTGGGATCGGAGTAGAAAAGACCGCCGTTGTTACAAGCGCTGTGTCATGTTAGTGTTGGGTGATTAGGAAGTCTTTTGTGAGGTCAAGTTACGCTTTAGGAGCCGCAAGAGCGACAGTGGCGATAGCCAAGATGCTGACAATAGAGAACTGCATTTTGATGATAAGATAAATTTTATGAATCGTTTCGTTTCTCCTCCTTAGAGCTCGGGTCATCGGCGTCTTTTATACAGCCTCCGAAAGATATATCTGACATGCCAATTCCCAGGATGGAATCCTTCTACAACTTCACATTCCTATTCCTGATGCTCTGGCGCATATACGATAGTGAAAGCTCCATGATTCGTATGACAGCCATAAAGACTCACAATACCAAGTCATGCCAGAACCTCGACCTGCCGGTTTTAGACTAGGGTCGCCTGAGGAAGGATTTCAGTGCATCAAACCCTTGCCGGGCCGTTCCTTTATTTCCGTACTTTGGTTATTCACCATCGTGTTTGGCTGAAGCGCTCCCATAGGATCCTCAAGTTCTTATGGGGCGGCCTGGGGTTAGACTCCTTTCGGGTGAGTATCCGGGAGCCGTGCGGCGCTATACGGGGCACGCTTTCAGCCTGGATGTTTACGCGTATCGGTTGATTGCTGCGAATTGGACCAGTTTGGTAGTTATCCGAGTTACATAGGCTCTGAGAATAGTTTTATGTTACTGTTGTATACATATATAGACAGATATGCGTACCAGCCGTCTACATAACGAATATCAACTGGCATCAATTGTTTTACGAATTGTATCACTATCCGTTAACATAATGACACTGTTGCCATTTCCGATTCAGAACCTTTGACCAACTCTGGAATTAATAGCGTGTTACTTTGGGTACGAAGTTACTTCGATCCAGTCAGCAATTCAATGAACAATTAGCCAAAGAGTTTCCGTGCTTGGTTTGATACCAGTAACATTGTGTTCTTAGAGAATCCCCATAACCTAAACAAGTCGCTCAAGGGAATAACTTTGAAAGTAGTTGCGAGACTATGTGACAGGATGATAGCTAACTCTTATTGAAACCGATTGACTTTCGCTTCTTGTCTCGGCGGTGCCTCCGACCGGCTCCTGGCATGCGGACCAGCCCCATCCTTTTTCGGAACCGGTTCAATTGTCGGAGCCGGCACCGAACTCTGTATGACATCGCTATCTCCTCAAGCTGACTGACTCACAAGTGATTCCAACTCAACACCGCATCTTTTATCACAACTACTCGTATTCTCTTACTTGTATCCAGGAAATTATGGCTTCAGCAACATATCAGATTGAAAAGCCACTTCGCAGTGACTATGACGAATGGTCAAGACTATTTCGCGCCTACATAGATTTTTACAAGTCCAAGATCGAAGAAGATCAGTACGCGAGGACATTCGACCGCATCATTGAGCAAAAGAATGGACTACAGGCTTTAGTTGTCAGAAAGACCTGTGGAGAGGAGAAATCTCTGGTTGGAATCGCGCACTTCTTCCCTGAGCAGACACCGTGGAGCGAGAAGCAGATTCTTCTACTGAATGGCATGTATTTAACCGTTAACTAGCTATGGAAAACCTCTGACAAGATATAGATCTATTCGTTGACCCCTCGGTCCGCGGCGAAGGTCTTGGAAGGAAGTTAACAGAAGCCGTGGCAGACATTGGAAGAGAGATGGGATGTACGAGGGTTCAGTGGGTCACCAAGCACGACAATGCTACTGCACGAAAGCTTTATGATACTATGGCTGAGACTCAATTTGTCCAGTATAGGATGCCTTTGTAATAGCTCTACTGATCTATCTAATGGAAGCCAATCAAGACAATATGCCATCACTCAGACTTGGCCATGACAAGTGGCAGCACTGCGCGCATGATTTGCCCTTTTGTCTTGTACTTCTTTCCCACCTCTGCGTCTCGCCAAAATCCAGATTCAGTGATTGAACCGCGCAGGATGTAATGGGGCAGATTCGGCAAGTCTTCTGGAGCGATAGCCGTTTGTCTAACAACGTTGCCCTTCTTGTCCACAAACACCAAAAACAATTCCTCATCCTCGAACGCCTCTTTGTCGACGACGATTAGCCAGAATCCAACCTTCGATATTGCACAGATGGCGTCTTCGTAATCATCTTCTTCTGGCTCTCTGGAGTCGCAAATGGATGACACCAGTTCCTTGGCCTCTTGCACATCCTCATCATGGAAGTTTCGCCGCAGTGCTGGTGTGGCTAATTCTGGAAGTATTTTGTATACTGTCTGCCAGTCTTGAGAACCCACATCAAAGAGAGAAGCATCATCAAGAACGTGCCACCAGCGTTCACCTGGTGGACCAAACAGATCACCATCTGGGTCCATGTCGTCAAAAGTGTTGCACGCATCTTCTATCCAGCGAGTGAACTTTTTGTCACTGTCACCGCCATAGTGAGTGCGCAGGACAATCAGTGTATCAAACAAAGGATTCTGAGGATCGTATTTCTCAGCTATGCGACGAAGCTTCTGCGAGCGCCATGGCACTAGCACTGTCTGGATGAGCTCTTGTCTGTCTGCTGTAAGTGCTTCCCCCGAGCTAGAAGCAAAAGTTGAAATGTCATTTTCTTGAATAAATGCTTTGACCAGCGTCTCTGTCTGTTCTGCGACTGGTAGATCTAAGGAAGGGTCCCATTCGGTCTACATAGGTAGTGCAGGAGTCTGTCAGCAAAGGTGTCATTTTCACGAGTGACTGGGTTAAAAGAGTACTTACAAGAAGATAACGCTCGACAGGCAATGACCCCCAAGGAGGAGAAACTGGTTCTTCGAACTGGCTCATTATTTATTGTTCTACTGATCCCGAAAAGAGAACGACGGATAGCGAGATAAAAATGTGTGGAGGTAAGACTTTAGGTTGCTGGTTCATTGGCCGAGAATTTGCTAGTCACTGTATAATGGGCCACTGTGTCTAGCGGATTTTCTTTTACCTGATTATTTAATTCGACTATGTAAAAAGAATCCGAGAGTCTTTTCTCAACTTCAGTAGGCGGACAGGTATTCAAGAGACGGACTAGAAGGAGTATTGAGAGCGGGCATACGTTATTGGCTTTGGGCCTTGCTAACAATATTTCTCCAGTAGTCCACTAAAATTATCAAGATGAAACCAAAAATTAAAATTGAAGCATAGGAAGACATCTCCATGATGGGTATTTTCAATAAAAATGAAAAAAAGAAAGTTGATTGGCGCTGGAGCGATGCTCCCACCAGGGCTTGAACCTGAGACCTTCGCATTACCGAACACTCGGAATGAAGTATTAGTACGACGCTCTAACCAACTGAGCTATGGAAGCCGATCAACTTTTGTTATAGGACATTGAGCAGAACTGGTACTTGATTCTAACCTCCAACAGACCTGCATAACCATCACACAAGATTCCTGTGTTAGAGAGAGCGCATTACCTTAGTGTTATGCGATATTTTTGAGCAATCGTTGGATTTTGCCAATAATCTGCCACAGCCTGGCAGTCAGCTATGGGTCATAAACTCCACCCCTGCCCCCAAGATTCATCTCCCAACTCATATACCCCAGCCTACTTACTAGTCACAATCACAGCTATGGAGAAAAAATGTAGTTAGAATAGGAGATTCTTATCTATTTCTATGCCAATATATACTTCTATATCTAAGAACTCTTTATGTATATCTTCATGACGCACTCTAAAAAGAAACACCATCTAAGAACGACGCCTCATCTACCCCAGAGTATCAAGCACCCAGATGCATCAACCAGGTCCTCACCTCATCCGCCAGCCTCTTTCCAACAGGATTCAGATCCTCCAAATCCTGCCACGAAATCTCAATCGTCAAATCCCCATCCTTGACCGAAACCATGTTGATCTGCATGGCTGGCCCCGCAACATCTGCACAAAGACTAAACCTGGCCTTCTCGACCGCCCAACCATCTTCTGACCCGTTACTAGGCTTGTTGTCGACCACACCAAGATTGGTCACTTCCCATGACAGTTCACGCGGCTTCTTGATTGCGGTCTTGTGGTAGTCTTGCCAATCCGTCACAAGTTTCATCAAACCGACAACAGTGTTGGTTAGGCCTTGGCTAACGCGCTCCTCGATATCCTCCCGGATCATCCCGGCTGCGCGCCAGATGTGTGGCTCAAGGCTAGTAATTGGTTGCGCTGGCCAATTGCTGACGCGTGCCTCAGCTCGAATGTCGCTGACAATCTCTCGACCGAAACTGTGGTATACAGAAGCCACGCAGTTCTGCACACTCGTTGTTGGGTCGAGATGAGCAAACTTTGCCCTGCGGTCTTCCTTCGTCACGAAGCGGCGCTGATCCATCGATGTGGCGACATTAAAGGCGTTGGCGTTGCCTTCGGAGAGGTCGACTGATAGACATGCTAGTACAATGCCATGAACAAGACCGGTAAGTGTTGTTTCGTTCTGCCGACAGAGACGGAGGAGAGTCTTTAGTGTGATGGCGTCGATATCGATGCATTTGTTGCGCGTGATATAGGGTGCGGGTTGGATGGGTGCCCATCGGGCCTTTGCAGTCGAAGAAGTAAAAGCAGACGGACCAAAGCTATGCCAGATCTCAGAGACTGCAAAACCCATGGTCACCTTGTGCTTAACAAGCTTCTCCTGCGGTTGGGGAAAGTTTTCTCGGGAGATGGCAGTCTTCATGACCCTTGAGCCTTGGATGAGAGGTGTGACCGGGGATGGTTGGGAAAGATTGTTGAGCAGTGTGCGAAGGAAGATCTTTGCGCCCATGCCGTCGATGTTCGCATGGTTCCATACAAACATGACATCCACAAAGTTATCTGCTTGCGTGCGCATCAAGAGCAGTCTCCATCCTGGTCTCGTCTCAAGATGTTCAAACTTGGCATCAAGCTGATATTTGAGATTCGCCTCAAACTCCTCTTGGTAGCCCACTGCGTCGGGTCTCACCTCCCAGACAATATGATCAGACAAGTCTACCGTATCAAGCTCAACCCAGACCGGCTTCTTTGAGCCTTCGCCCACGAGACCAACTTGAAGTAGAGGGAACTGAGCAACTGTCTGAGCTACTGCTTGATCGAATCTCGTGACGAGGTGTTCGTGATTTCGGAAGTTCGCTAATGGGAGCGGTAGTCTGTACCGGCAGGTGGTGATGGTGCTGCAGTAGTGATCGAGATTGTGCATGCCCGACTGGTACAACTCACTAAACCTGATGTTAGCCGCGACGGAAAGCACGGAATGGTAGGTTGACACTTACATGTATCCGAGTCGGCGGAGGTAGGTTTTCGGCTTTGGAGACATGACTGTTATTGCTTTCGATGCCGAATGAGTTACTGTGTGAATAAAAAAACCATTTACAAATTCGAGATCTCCAAAACTTTATACCATTCTTCCCAATATCTCAATTGCCACATTCTCACAGATAGCTGTGGTGTTGTTTCACCATTTTACCTAGTGCTCCCCTCAATTTAGCCCCCAAGGTCCGCGGGCACATTTCTCGGATTCGGTCGGCCACCCGAAGGAACTTTACTTATTGACCCATGCTTCTAGACTAGATACTAATCGGATAGCCGGCATACATATCGGGACACGACAAGTGGGAGGCGGTGCAAGGGGTATAGATATAAAGCCCGAAGTGGGCCTAGGTCGGCAGTTGAAGTCCTACGTATCATCTTTTCGAGCTGCGTCCAAGTGCCGCTTACAATAGCTTTGGTTTCTATTTTGATGACCTATACTTATTGTGAAACAGGGTTTATCAAGCTCAATGCGTCTCGTCTGTCAGTCCGAGCTTCCGGGACGAGAGAAGAGAGCGAATTACGACGCGCTGCGTTGCATCGCGAAAAGAGAGTTTACCAGCATTGTTGGGTCCATCAGTGAGGCGGATCATGTTTAATTTGTAGACATATCCTGTAGAATTTTCAAATCAGATCTGTTGTTCTTGTTAAGTTCTCGATCTATTCTTTCTTCTCTTATGTGACTGAGATTCAGTGCGCAATTTTTGTTACTCCAATCGGCCAGATCGTTCCGAATCCATCACCGCATTACCCAGTCACGCTATCTCAATATGAGCGCGATAACGCTAGTCGAGATTGCCGAGATGATAGCCAACGTCTCTAGAGAGGAATATGTCGCCGACTTTCTCAAGCACCAAGTATCGAGTCTCAATTCGAGGGAGACATGTTGGCCACAATCAGGTGTTTCTGGCCTTTTGTACCTGTTACGCGCGAATCTATCCGAGACGCAGTCATGGAACAACAGTTACATAGAACAAGGACCATATCATTTCAACAGCAGCGGAAACACATACTCTGTGGACTTTGCCACGAAAGAGTTCATAGTTAATGGTGTGGATCAGGATTCATACATCACCTTGACTTATATTCATGGTAAGTTAAAAGTCCTGCGTCTCTGATACTAGCTAACTGGTCCGCAGCCTTGAGCATGATCATTGCCTTCTTCTTGGTTTACCCCGTCATATTACTGATGGAGTCGAGCACGGTGCTTTGCGATCTTATCAATCGACCAGTAGCAAAGATAACAGTTCAGAAGTGGGAGTCAGCCCTACGAATCGTCGTCTTTACACCTCTCGTCATCGCCGGGTTGGTGACAGGAATCATTGGGATGGGCTCATCAGATCATTTTAGGACAGAGCATGGGGTAAGCTCACCAGTATGCAGAAACGATAAGATTCTAACGGACAAGCAGGTTATCGGAGTTATTACAGTAGTCTTTGCAGGCTTCGTATCTATCCTGTTCTTCTTTGGTTTCTGCTTCGACAAGCGTATGCGTCGAACTACACGCGGCATGCGCTGGCTTCAGAATGTTCACTACTTCGACATGTTTGTCTGTCAAGTGATTCTTATGCTGTCTGGCTTCGTGCTCACAGACGGTTTCGACGATCTCTCAGTTATGGGTTTGTGCTATATCCAGATTTCCACAGCATGGGCAGTCTCACTTGGCATGATTGCAGCTTTTGTGTGGAATAGTGCTATGGTTCTGATGACAGCCCAGTGGTTTCTTGTACGCAGGGCGAGACCGGAAGCTGTTTCTATGGGTGTTACGACTGGGAACAAGATGTGGAGATTTGTAAGGTTGTGGAAGAAGAGAGATGTAAGGGAAGAGCAGGAAATGGGGTCTCTGTCTGAGACTTGCGAGTCAAGAATGGATTAAGGCTTCAGCAAGATAGATGATATTACTTTGTTTATGTATTGAATTATGAATTTTGCTTCTTATCTTATGACACATCTTGAGACAAGTGAGGCTTCTGTAGACCACAAATAACTACCGATATTCAAGCCACGTTCGACTATTAATGCCATATCGTATGATGCCAACATTACGGAAAGAATAGTCACAAGGCCAAGCCTTCACCTAGCATCCAGAACATCCTCCACCGCGGCCCATCCGCATCATCGTCGCATGGTTCCTAATCAAAGAACCAATAGATTGTAAAATATTCATCATTTACCCTACAAGGCCACGCATTGACTGCATATTCGGATGCCCGCGGGGTGCCGACATGGGTCCCGCGGGCTGGGATCGCCCAAGGCTTAGCGGTTGATCCTAGTCTAATCCCTGTCCGTAGTTTTAGCATACGTCCCCCTCAAACACGATGTCTTGAAATGATTTAGGGCGGACCCCGCGGGCGTTCATATTCGGCAGTGATGACATGTCAATGCGAGTGGCCGGTGGGAGGAGTGTCCGTAGGCCCGGCAGAGGAATGAGTTGTTCTCGGGCAGTGTTGGCTCGACGGCCGAGAAATGGGTTACATGGCTTTAACCTTACAAGTTTGTTAGACAACTTCTCTTTGCTTATATCATGACCAAGTTCGTGACTTGACTGCCATCATCATCAACACATTACATCCAACAAATCACCAAGACTATTACAACAACTACTATAACAACAAGAGCAGTCAGCCTTTGCTCCAACAACCCAGTTCCAATATCACTTTCCAAGACACCACTCCACAACCCAACCCAACAAGATGGCGATCAAAGATGGTGGAAAGAAGCGTGGCCAGATTCCAGGCCCCAAAGGTAAGACACCAATTCGACACCAAAGGACCATACTAACCATTCAAGGCCTTCCTGTACTCGGTAACCTCTTCGATCTCGACCTCAACGACTCCCTCACATCCCTAATAAACATTGGTCAAAAATACGGTACGTCACTCCCCCACCCTACTGTTACAATCCAAGCAAGCTGACCTCCCAGGACCCATCTTCTCTCTAGAACTCGGTGGCCACAAAGAGGTCATGGTCAACAGCCGCGATCTCCTCGACGAACTATGCGACGAAACAAGATTCCACAAACTCGTTACCGGCGGTGTTGATAAGCTACGACCTTTGGCCGGCGATGGTCTCTTCACAGCACAACATGACAACCACGACTGGGGTATTGCGCATCGTATCCTAATGCCGCTATTTGGACCTCTCAAGATCAGAGAAATGTTTGATGACATGCAAGATGTCTCTGAGCAACTTTGTCTCAAATGGTAAGTACGCTACAACATCTCAATTGATCGGCAACTGACTGTTCCAGGGCTCGTCTAGGACCCTCATCAACTATCGACGTAGCCAACGACTTCACCCGTGCCACATTAGATACCATCGCCCTATGCACAATGGGCTACCGCTTCAATAGCTTCTACAGCAACGAGAAGATGCACCCGTTCGTCGACAGCATGGTCGCCGCCCTCATCGATGCCGACAAGCAATCCATGTTTCCCGACTTCATCGGCGCATGCAGAGTCAAGTCACTGGCCGCCTTCCGAAAGCACGCTGCTATTATGAAGGGCACATGCAACGATCTCATCCAAGAACGACGCAAGAACCCTATCGAGGGAACCGATCTGCTCACTGCCATGATGGAAGGCAAAGACCCCAAAACAGGGGAAGGTATGAGCGACGACTTGATCGTGCAGAACCTCATCACTTTCCTTATCGCCGGACACGAGACTACCTCAGGCCTCTTGTCGTTTGCCTTTTACTATCTTCTCGAGAATCCCCATACTCTTGCGAAAGCGAGGGCAGAGGTCGACGAGGTGATTGGCGACCAGAGCTTGAACGTTGATCATCTAACAAAGATGCCATACGTCAACATGATCCTCAGAGAAACTCTCCGCTTGATGCCCACAGCCCCGGGATTCTTTGTTACACCTTACAAGGACGAAATCATTGGCGGCCAGTACTCTGTCCCTGCTAATGAATCATTGTTCTGCTTCCTTCATCTCATCCACCGTGATCCCACAGTCTGGGGTGCTGATGCCGAGGAGTTCAGACCTGAGCGCATGGCAGATGAGTTCTTTGAAGCTCTACCCAAGAATGCTTGGAAGCCTTTTGGTAACGGTATGAGAGGTTGTATCGGTCGTGAGTTTGCCTGGCAAGAAGCCAAGCTGGTAAGTCTAAATCTTCAGCCTCTAACATGCACCGCTAACACTCGGGTCTACAGATAACCGTCATGATCCTGCAAAACTTTGATCTCTCCAAAGCCGATCCAAGCTACAAGCTCAAAATCAAGCAGTCTCTCACCATCAAGCCCGACGGTTTCAACATGCACGCCAAACTCCGCAACGACCGAAAGGTCTCTGGTCTGTTCAAGACCCCTAGCCTTTCAAGCCAACAGCCCAGCTTGTCCAGCCGTCAAAGCATCAACCCCATCAACGCCAAGGACTTGAAGCCCATCTCCATCTTCTACGGATCCAACACTGGAACCTGCGAAGCGCTGGCACAGAAGCTATCTGCTGATTGCGTCGCCTCTGGATTTATGCCTTCCAAGCCTTTGCCTCTGGACATGGCTACGAAGAACCTTTCTAAGGATGGCCCTAACATCCTACTCGCTGCTTCGTACGATGGCAGACCTTCTGATAACGCCGAAGAGTTTACTAAGTGGGCCGAGTCACTCAAGCCTGGAGAGTTGGAGGGTATCCAATTTGCAGTTTTTGGATGTGGTAAGTACATCTTCCGTGTGCAGCATTTAGGATATGGTTGACTAATTTGTTTTCAGGTCACAAGGATTGGGTTTCCACATACTTCAAGATCCCTAAGGTCCTGGACAAGTGTTTGGCAGATGCAGGCGCAGAGCGACTCGTCGAGATCGGTCTCACAGACGCGAGCACTGGCCGTTTGTACGCTGACTTTGACGACTGGGAGAACCAGAAGCTCTTCGCCGAACTGTCAAAGCGTCAAGGTGTCACGCCAATTGATGACTCTCATCTTGAGTTGAACGTCACCGTCATCCAGCCTCAAAACAATGACATGGGCGGTAACTTCAAGCGCGCAGAGGTTGTCGAGAACACACTCCTCACATATCCTGGGGTCTCCAGAAAGCACAGTCTGTTGCTAAAGCTGCCCAAGGATATGGAGTATACACCTGGTGATCACGTTCTGGTTCTTCCCAAGAACCCACCTCAGTTGGTGGAGCAGGCTATGTCGTGCTTTGGAGTGGATAGCGACACTGCTTTGACGATATCATCCAAGAGGCCCACATTCTTGCCCACTGATACCCCGATTCTCATCTCTAGTCTTCTCAGTTCCCTCGTTGAGTTGTCTCAGACTGTTAGTCGAACAAGTCTCAAGCGACTGGCTGACTTTGCTGATGACGATGACACAAAGACGTGTGTTGAGCGTCTGGCTGGTGATAACTACACGGTAGGAGTTGAGGAGCAGCGAATGTCCCTTCTTGACATCCTACGCAAGTACCCGGGCATCAACATGCCTCTGTCCACGTTCCTCTCCATGCTACCTCAAATGCGTCCCCGAACGTACTCCTTCGCTTCGGCGCCAGAGTGGAAGCAAGGACACGGCATGCTTCTGTTCTCCGTTGTCGAAGCAGAAGAGGGATCAGTTTCCAGACCAGGTGGTCTTGCGACAAACTACATGGCTCAATTGAGACGTGGTGATTATATCCTTGTGGAACCACGCCCTTGCAGGCCCGAGCTGCGCACAACCATGATGCTTCCTGAACCAAAGGTGCCAATCATCATGATCGCTGTTGGCGCTGGGCTGGCGCCATTCCTTGGTTACTTGCAGAAGCGTTTCTTGCAAGCACAGAACCAGCGCACTGAACTTCCACCTTGTACTCTGCTCTTTGGTTGCAGAGGTGCAAAGATGGATGATATCTGTCGCGATCAACTCGACGAATACTCTCGCGCGGGAGTTGTCTCGGTTCACCGGGCATACAGTCGAGATCCAGGCTCGGAGTGTAAGTACGTGCAAGGCTTGGTCACAAAGCACCGTGAGACTCTGGCCAAGCAGTGGGCTCAAGGTGCTATTGTCATGGTGTGCAGTGGGAAGAAGGTGTCTGATGGCGTGATGGGTGTTTTGAGTCCGATTTTGTTTGCCGAGGAGAAGCGTTCAGGAGTGACAAATTCAGAAAGTGTCGATGTTTGGAGACAGAACGTGCCTAAGGAGCGCATGATTCTGGAGGTATTTGGGTAAATGAGCCTTAGGGTATCATAAACATGGGCCGCGTGGGGCATAAGAGACGAAATAGTAGGTCAGCTTATGCTACTAAGCCTAGGCTTCTTAGACTGTTTATTTTTGTACCCCAAGGCTGGGGGTTCTTGGAAATCATATTTGTCTTGTACTGGAGTTTAGAGGAATCAAGGTTTCTTTTGTTACAGCATATAGATTAGGATAGACCATTGTTTAAGACATTCTTATTTTCAACAACGAAATTGCAGAACTCAGATAGACTCGTCTTATTAGTTTTGTGACTTGAGTTCCAAGCTAACATCTTTAAGCTGTCCCAACAGCAACATTGCATCAACTGCCCAGGTCCCCGCTCACGAAGACAACCAAGACAGCAGCATACCTATCCTTGTTAGTTAAATATCTGTAGTTTAGAATATTCACGTACGCGGCTGTGGCTCCGAACACTTCGGCTCTTTTAGCATTGGTCAACAGACCGACACTTGCTGAAAACAACACTGTGAAAAGAGCGATGAGACCAAGCTTTAAGTTGTCAGAGTTGATATTGTAAAGTATGACAATAGCCCCAATCAGCAGCATCGCGGCAAGGATGGTGCTAATGTATGAGATGAACGTCGAGATCTTTTTGCCCGATGCGTAAGCTATTGATGAGCCATTTGCAGTGCCACTCTCCTTCATATGTAGTCAGCGATGTCTGATTGCAAGAGAGGCAATTCTTACTTCGAACAGGTAACCGAGATTGTCTTGTACAAACATTGTTAGCCTGTCTGGTGGCTCTCGACTGTGCAATACTAAGAGATCGTCTGAGTCATCGTATAAGCTTGAGCTGTCACCACCAAGCATTGGGAAGGCCCCAGTATCTCCCGGACGTCCATGGAAAAAGTTGGTTCGGAAGGCCTTCAGTGTCTTTCTATCTGGAGGAGGTATCGTTGCCAGGGTACTCTCAAAAATGAGCGCTTCTCCTTATAAACGGTCAGCGCACATTCGACAAGAAATTAACAACCATACTGTATTCTTTGAATGTGATTTTTATATCCAGCAGAATCTTCCTTCTTTCTGAGCTTTCGTCGTTTCTAGCCTTAAAGTCCTTCCAGTTCCTCAAGCTTTGCAATGACTCCCTACTTGCTCTATCTTGATCATCGAAAGCATCGAGCTTCGCTTCTAACTCTGCTAGCTCGCTTTGCAGATACAGCAGGTTTCTAGCGGCTAATCTGTCGAACCGCTTAAATATTGCTGTTGTACCGTCTCTGTCGCTGGCGATGAAGTTTGCCAGGGAGGGGAATCCGTCGACGTAATGCTTTTTCTGGGCGTTGTTCATGTTCAGCCATTGATTCTAATTATAAATACCAGTTTAACCTCCACGAACTGGACTATAAATGAGACCCGTCACCTACTATATGTCGAGATAACAGTATGGGATTTAGAAATCAGGCTGTGCGCATAGCAATGACTTACGTGTCGTCTCACGTGCCAGCTCATGCAGGCCCAGAACGCCTCTCAGAATGCCTTGTAGAATGCCTCACATATGCGATCTCTTGATTGGTTCCGACGGCCAAGGTCACGGGCCGGCACGCAGCATTAGGTATTCACGATTCCTCCCAATCTTGTTATCTCGCCCTCACACGTTTCCACCAACTTTTAGCAAAGCGCGCTCCTGTGTCAGATCGAAGATATATTTCACCGATTCAATGCTCCCTAACTACAGCGATTGGGGTGACGATGTTTTGCCAACAGGATCTCCTCTACTCCAGCCAGTGCAGGTTCAGATCAAGCCTGAAACGCCTGATGGGTCGGCTGACGAGCTAGACCCCGAAGACTTGGTCCTGGTCAGTAGATATTACTACCAAAAACAAACGTTACCTATGTGAAATTTACTTAGTTTACTGACAATAGTTGAGCAGGAAAAGCCATGGAATCCATCTCTCCGAGACCGAAAGAGACCGAGTGGGAAGTTTTCCGATCGTCCGTACAAGAGGAGGCAAGATGAATCTCGGATGGACTGGACACTTGTTCATCACATGAGTGGCAATGACCCGGATATTGCACGCGCAGAAGCCAGGAACCCTCTGCCACCAGATGTCCCTGGATGGAGTCCCCCTTCAACCTTGCGACGCCCTAAGAAACGGCGAGTCCTTCCACTTGTTTTGCAAGGCCCATTAGGTACAACTGTAAAGCTTGAGGCATGTGCTGATAGCGGGTCTGACGAGAACATCATCTCCTTAGAGGCAGCGAGACAGATGAAGGTTCCGATACAACACGAGGGAGCCAGGCCATTTGCACTCGCCAACGGAAAGGTTGTTGAAGCAGTAGGGTCAGTGAAATTGGACTGCGGATTCGCGGTCGGGACACCCTTACCTTCTGCTACTGTCGCATGTCTCTTTTACGTTTTCAATACTTTGGCTGTTCCTTTGATCATGGGGATGGACTTTCTGACTAAGACCAAGACATTGAGTGAACATACAGATCGACTGATTGAGCAGGTCGTTTCTGAGATGCAAGCTCTCAAGGTTAACAGTGTTGGAAACACCAAATGTAGAGCCCCATGCCGTCTCAATGACCTCGTTGGATACGCCGTCGTTGACACTGGTTCGGACTTGAACTTTGTGCATCCAAGGGTTGTTGAAGAGGGAAACTTCGCGGTCGAGTCCGCTTCAGTTTATCTCGAGTTTGCTGACTGCAGTATTGGGATGACCTCCGGCGTCATCAATACTACTTTCTCCATCGGTTGCGAAGATGAGCCAAAGCTTTATCGATCTCTGGTCGACGAACAGTTTTATATCCTAGACGATCTCAACACTGATATTCTAATCGGCCAGGACACTACTGAGGATTTACAAGTGATGACTTCGATCCGTGAGGCACTTTCAGTAATGCCAGCAGACTCGGCAGTCAACATCATTCGATTGAAAGGGAATCTTGAACAACGCATCAGAGGCATCGGTAGGCGCTTCCAGGATGCCTTTTCCACGTACAGTCAGAAAAACGGTAAGTCAAACATTAACCGACTGTCGCTTCAGAAAGTTGACTTATAATAGGTAACGACAACAATCAAGTGGATTCTTTTGAGCTACAAGCTCAGCGGGAAAATGCACAGAGAGAGAATGAAGTTGAAAAGGTCACTTTACCACAGTTGTTGCCGGCCATCTTACTGCAGAATTCCGATCAGGAATCAGATACATCTTCCGACCCACGCCATGCAAACGCACCTTCAGCAGCAACTACTTATGACTCTACAGCGACTTCTATCATAAATAGGATGTCACATACCGGGTCGACGCATGGTTCATACTCATGCACTGTCCCATGGTGCAACGCTAAGCCTTTTCAAAATCAATACCTTCTCAATGCCCACATGAAGATACATCAGTCTACGAGGCCGTACTTTTGTCCTATCCAAGGCTGTCCGAGAAGTGAAGGGGGAAAGGGTTTCAAAAGACAGAATGAAATTATTCGACACAACTTGGCGCACGACCCGTATGGATACGTGTGCCCCTTTTGCCCGGATCGCGAGCACAGATATCCGAGACCGGATAACTTACAACGGTACGAATTCCACACAACGTATATCAGTATTGTTCTTATCACTCACTGATCAAAATGGCAGACATGTCCGTGTTCATCATGTTGATAAAAAGCGGGATGATCCCTTGCTTCAGGATGCTTTGGCTTCAGGGACCCCCCCAAAACCAAACAGAGGTCGTCGAAGAAGAGGGACCCCCACTTACACGTCAGGAAACTCTGCAGAAAACCGATGATTCTTTTCCGGTAACGTCTTGGTGTGGTATACCGCCAACTATATGGAACATGTGTAATACAAATCCAAGACTCACATGGTATCAGTACAAAGGTTTTAAGTAAATACCAATATTTTGGTCGTTATTATTATGGTTATCAAGTAGCTATAGCTTATGTAGGCAATTGATTTTATAATCACCGAGATAGAATTACTTCCACAAGCTCCCAGTCCACAGTATCAAAAGCGATAGCGGCTACATCACATCACCATTATCAGGATTAGACCTTTCTATCAATATCCTCGTGCTCAGAGGTAGCGGGCATCTCACTAACAAATCCCTGTGACTTGATAATGCCATCCCTAGTAACATCCGCAGCACCTCCGTCAAAGATAACAGCAATCTCCTCCAGCGCTTTGCCTTTGGTTTCAAGGAACCAACCATATGCGATGAAACTTTCCACGACCAAAACCGCAACATAGACAATGTAGTATCTCCATCCAATGTTTTCTAGGCCCACTGGGTTGACGTATTGGTTGACAAAGACAGCACACTTTGTAGCTAGAACATAGACACCCATTCCCTTGGCACGGATCGAGTATGGAAGAATCTCGACCGAGTACGCAACAGGAAGAGGAGAAAAGGCCATGCAGTAGAAGATTTCGTAGACGAAGATGAGGGCCATCACAGCAACACCCGCAGACTTGGCTTCTGTTTCCGCAAAACGCGCCGAGGCAATGGTCCATCCTGTGAAGACCAAGAGCATGCCGATTGTGGAAATTCGGAAGAGTGGGCGGCGGCCGACACGATCGACGAACATGGCGCTGGTCAAGGCGAGGCCCCAATTCCATATGTTTATGAGGCCGTTGACGAGAGCCTGGGTTTTCTTATCCGTAATTCCGACCGTATCCATGACTCGGGAGAGATCTAGAAAGTCATATTGTCAGTCGTGTTCCCTTCCATTGGCGACAGAGAGAGGAACCCACAGTAAGAGATGAGTCCATTGCCAGACCATTGAGACATCAGGCCCATACAGACGACAAGGAACATTCGATAGCGGTTACCTTTGGTGCTGACCATGGATTTCCAAGTAGTGTTACCGGATACTAATTGATGTTAGCAACACTGTATCCAATTATTCGTCAATCTACTCACGCTTCTCTTGCTCAATAGCCACGCGGATCTCTTCGTACTCCAACTCTACCAATTCAGTTCTAACGCCCTCGCCATGGTATTGTGTAAGGGCCTCGAGTGCTTCGTCGCCGCGGTCGTTCGATATGAGCCATCGAGGTGACTCGGGAAGGAACCAGATAGTCGATAGCTGGATGATGCTAGGCGCCATCTGAAGAAGGGAGGGTATTCTCCATGACCACGTGCTTGGGATGACTCGAGTTCCGTAGGTAATCCAAGCGGCGGCGATCGCACCAAGAAACCAACTATACTGAGTTAGCTGGGTGTTAAACGAAAGCAGCATCGTGGCTCTTACCAGGTATTGCAGATGGCAGTGATTGTGACTCTATCCCTTGGATGAGAGAGCTCACTGACCATACTCGGAGACGCAGTCGTGGCGAAGGAAAGGCCGAAACCCAAGATGAAACGACTAATGACGAACATGGCAAAGTTGACACTCTCGCACTGGATGATAGCACCCGCAATCATGATGATGCTTCCAACAGTGATTCCCCATCGTCTGCCAAACTTATCGGCAACCCAAGGAGCAATGGGAGTGGAGCAAATACTTCCAAGAGCCATAATAGCGCTCATAAGTCCGAGTTGTGAGCCTCGTGGGTTGTCAAAGAAATCATCCCAGTACGAGACAGTCTGCAAGGAGTTCATCATACTTCCATCATATCCAGATGTTGCATAGGATACAACACAAGCTGGGAAGAGTAGAAAGTAGAGCTGTCGTCGAGCTGCTGACTTGTACCAGCTCGGAGACTCTTTAGAGAGTTGGGAGATTCGTGAAGGTTGAAAGGCTGAATCTGTGTTTCCCTGTTGGCGAGCTTGCTTTGACAGCAAGTCTTGCCTGGGGGCCGGCAGACGGTTTCGAAGGAAGTTCATAGTACTGAAGAGTGACTAGAAGTGATGATGTTGAGATAGACAGGGAATAGGTAAATCAGTAAAGATGTACAATCACCTTATATATGTATTTGATATAGTGAAAACCGGGAATGGAGGTCTTGTTCGTCTTACCTGTACGTCGGGACAGGCTAAAATGAACCCGGTTAGCATAGGCGAACTTGTAGGCCACCCACCCCATGATTTCGATAGCGTTACAACTCTATGCGGGGTTTAACATAGTTTCTGGGGAACTCCGCATAGAGATCATGGAGAAAACTCCATCTGTCGGGTCATGTAACGGTAAGTATCCGGGGCGATTCGTGAAGACTCTGCGAGGTCGGATAGTGAACAAGACTCGTGCTCTATATGCTGCGGAGACGACACGGTTAGATTGACCAATCATATACTCTCGGGGGAGCTAAAATCTATCCCCTCCTGGTATGTAACACAAGGTCGACTTTCAACCAGGTTAGGGGCAGCTAAATGCTTGCCCCGAAGACTCGTGATTGGACACGACTTCCTAGAGGTAGGGGCAGCTAAATCACTCCCCCGAAACCATCATGTCATGACCACTTTTTCCCTCTATCCTCGGATATACGCATCCACAGCTTGCTCATGCGGTGATATTATTGGCATGATGATAGAATATCAGATGTGGAACTGTTCCCGATGTAGGTCATGCCATCGGGTATTTAGAAGAAGGAGACCATCATGCCCAATCTCTGGTTTCCCACATCGCCTTTGTGTTCCAACTGCAAAGACTGAAAACAAAAACATTCCAAAGCCATGAGTTCTGGAATTCTTAAGACTCATAATGAGCGCATTGTCGACGCGAATGGCGACGCCGTTCTGCTGCGAGGCGTAAGTCACTATGGCTTTTCTCAACTTATCCTCTGTAACGACAATGCCTAACCACTAAATCGCAGACTGCCCTAGGTGGATGGATGCTCATGGAGAACTTTATGAACGGTTTCCCCGGACGCGAACATCAGATCCGAGCCGCCCTTCTCAAGGTTCTTGGTCAAGAAAAGCACGACTTCTTTTTCGACAAGTTCCTCGAATACTTTTTTACCGACAAAGATGCCGAGTTTCTTGCTTCCCTCAAGTTCAACTGCCTGCGCCTATGTCTCAACTACAGACATTTCGAAGATGACATGAACCCTTTTGTCATCAAGGAAGAGGGTTTCAAGCACGTTGACAGAGTCATCAATCTTGTAAGATTCCCTTCAGCCGTCCTGTTCCAATGTCAATTACTAATTATGTGTTACCAGTGCGCCAAATACGGCATTTATACCATCCTCGATCTCCATGCGCTTCCTGGTGGCCAAAACCAGGACTGGCACTCCGATAACCCTACAGGATACGCTGCCTTCTGGGACCACAAGCACTTCCAAGACCGAGCTATCAACCTTTGGGAACACATTGCACGGCGATACAAGGGCAACCCCTGGGTCGCTGGTTATAACCCTATGAATGAGCCTGCTGATTCCGAATGGACACGTCTGCTAGCGTTCTATGATCGCATCGTGCCGGCGATCAGGGCCATTGATCCTGACCACATTCTGTTCTTGGAGGGCAACACGTAAGACTTTATACCGACGCCCGATCGACAAGCTACTCGCTAACAAACTCTTTAATACAGATTCAGCATGGACTTTACTGGATTCGACAAAGTCTGGGAGAACTCAGTATACGCAATCCACGATTACTGCGGCTTCGGGTTCCCCAACCGCATCGGCCGATTCCAGGGTACACAAGAGCA
This sequence comes from Fusarium praegraminearum, assembly GCA_002093855.1. NCBI lineage: Eukaryota > Fungi > Ascomycota > Sordariomycetes > Hypocreales > Nectriaceae > Fusarium > Fusarium praegraminearum. The sequence goes on along the minus strand of LXHY01000124.1, from coordinate 55,535 downwards.
GGAAAGCTACATTCGGAGGATGTACGACAGAAAGGTCGAGTTTATGAAGAAACACAACGTTCCCATCTGGAATGGTAAGGCACCCTGCCATCAACTGCCAGTATTCGCTAACCATGTTTAGGTGAATTCGGGCCTATCTATGAGCGAAAAGAATACAACCCGGATTGGGAAGTACAAAATGAAGAGCGATATAATATGCTCGACAGACAAATGGCTATATATACTTCAGAGAGCATTGGTAAGCCTCCCAGACTTGTTTTCTACGGACACTGGCTTACATCTTCTTAGCTTGGTCGATTTGGTCATACAAAGACGTCAACGTCATGGGCATGACCTATGTCTCTCCAGACTCCCCATGGCTGAAGCTACTCAGGCCCATGATCAAGAAGAAGCGCGATCTTGCTGTCGACTCCTGGGCTTATGATGACGCACACCTCCAAGATGGCCTCTTCGGCCCGTTGCACAAGTGGTTCGAAGACAACGTCCCAGCGCAATATTCCAAGAAGTACCCTTGGCAATGGCGCATGCACATGCATGTATTCCGTGGTATTCGTGGAATCACCCTTGCCGAGTACATGATCCCCGAGTGGGCGGACTACTTCAAGGACAAGTCGTTTGAAGAACTGGACGAGCTCGCGGCAAGCTGGAAATATGAGAACTGCATACAGAGAGGCAGACTGAACGAGATACTAGAACTCTATGCACCCATGAAAGCTGGCGATGCGCGCTTGGAAGGCAAGGTCATTGAGTCGGAGCAGACAACGAGCGACAGCGCGATCTCTAAAGAGCAGTCTGTTTCGGGAGTTGGTATCTTTGAGCTATCGCCTGAAGAAAAGGCAAAGGCTGAGCTTAAGAAGCAACAACAACAAGCTCAACCTGTACCGGTTGCAGCATAAACTGTACCGATATTTAGTACAATACAAGTTAGATGAAAACGTTATGTCAATTATTGGTATTCATAAACACTAACCCGAGTAGCGATCAATGAAAGTGAGCAAACAAATAGATACAAATCAGCCAATATTCTCTTCACTAAGTCATTCAATTCTTCGATGCGCCTGAAGTTGTTTCCGGCAGGACGGAACACTGATCTTTCAACAACGTCAATCACAATCTGCCATTACTACCCAGCTAGCCTAAGGTTTCCTAATTACGATCTAAATTGCATTACGCCAATCATGTGCTACGTCTTGCTATCCTGGCTCGCCGGGCTATTTCGAGGTTTTCCAACACCTGAATGTGCCACTCAAACTGTGTCACGCTTTGGCTGAATCGCAGGAGGTTTCTCTTTCCGGTCTCAATAACTTCCTCCACATCTGTAGGTAGTAGCTCACGTAGAACCGGAATTATTGTCGATATCATTAAGATAATGGTCATGGTGAACGTCCTGGAAAAAGGGATTCTTGTCAGCCATCGTCGAAGAAAAGTCACATTTTGCTTACACCATGCCAGTTGGGAACAAACAGGTCAGGGAATTGACTGTCTCCACATCGAATACTTTTATGAAACCTATACACCCATCCAAACAAGACTTAGATTTCTTGAGGACGGCGTCTTTGGAAGGGTGCGTCTCGAAGTTATCGATGTTAAGAACTATAAACTCGATAAATGGTCTGTGGATGATGTACTGTCCTGCATAGTATCGTCCCTTGAGTCGCAAGATATTCCACGAGTTATTTCCATTGGGCAGATCTCGGATACGAGCAGTTGGGGACTGGAGACTTGCAGGGGACTCCAAATCAGTCCCTGCCATGGAGATATCTTGTGAGGAATTGGTTAAGAGAAACTCTGGCAGATTTCGATAAATGGCCGAATGATGTGACCAGAGATCTTCAGATATCCTCAGAAGCCAACACGCGTAATTCGATTGTCTTGTCCTGAACTGTTCTTTATCGTCATAGACCACACTGTTGACTGTGTTTAAGAATCGCCGGATAGCAGAGTTCGTCGTTATCTGGAAGGCCACCAGTTCTTCCTGACTTCTAGTTGAAGCCATCTCAGACGACTCTGGTGCCGAGGGGGAGACCGCGTGGTTCTCAGTTGTGAAAGCCGGGTATGGGATTTTATTCTCAGACCTTGCTATACCAGAGGGAGATATGACTGATATTTCGGATATGAAGTCACACTCATAGATAAACGATATCCAATACAATCGTCGAAATGAGTCCGGGATAGGTTCGTTCTTCGGGTATGATCGAGCCATACTCTCACACTTGACAGCAGTGGCATGTGACCAGTGAAAGGATTCGGATACTTGACCACAGGCGCCCATGAATATGCTAGAAGGGGTTTAGATATTGGTCCTAAAGTGAGACAGCAACTCACCTTGCTAGCATACTGCTTTGTGCAGCGGCAATTGACATGTCAGTCGAGATGTATCCCAACACGAGCCTCGCTTTGTCCCACAAATGATACATGAGTCTTGTTTGTGACTGGACAGTATCGTCTGGATCTGATGAGGATCGATGGTTTTTACCTTTTCCATCCAGTTGAATATCAGATTGACCACTAGAACTCAGCAGTGCGAGGCAAAGAACCACAAGAAGGAGTCCGTATTGAGGCATCCCAACGACACCGAGAATTTCATCACCGTAGGCCTCTCCTCCCGCTATGGCATCGAATATCTCGATCATGTCGCTTTTCAACAAAAGCGGAAAGAAAATGTTGACGTCAGTAAAGTAAAGGTGGACCAATCCACGAAGCCGCAATACTGCGTCATCCAACGAATTGTGGAATGATTCTGTGGTGTTATCAAATAGTTTCCATGAGGTAGGAGGATGAGATGTTGTTGAAAGATGAGAATGGTTGGGTCGATGATGGAAAAAGACATCGGTTGCATCACTGTGGGTTTGGATGTCATGTCCGTCTTTGCTCGTCTCGGATAGAAGCTCTTGCACAAGACGCCAAGAGAAGACATGGTTCGCGTTTGCTGTATGTGACAGAGGTATCTGAACTTCGAATACAGGTTCTTGTTCGGTGGTATTTGATCCAGGCAAGATATCTGGCTGTCGTTGGACTTGCTCGGCCAAGGCTGGCTCTTCTATGCCCAAATCCCGAGCTTCCGGGGGGTTATTTCGGGTGGTTGAAGAAGAATTGGAAAGGATACGATCTTCAAGAAGCTGCATCCGCTCTAGGAGAACTTGGGTATTGTAGTCGATTTTTGGTTGTCTTGCATCGCGATACACACAATCGACGTTTTGCGTGGTGCAAAGCCCGCATTTAGGCTGGGCGGCATCACAACGTGTCTTGCGCGTACGGCAGTTGACGCATGCTTGTATGACTCGCCGGCGGTATGAAAATGAGCTGTATGCCATATTTGTACAGACAGTGAAGGGTCAAGGATGCGAAGTACCACAGGCTATGAGTCTGGTCAAACCTGGGTGGCGTTACAACGAGTTAGCCTGGGTGGTGAAGCGTGGCAAAGTCCGAATCAAGTCTAGCAGGCTGTGTCAATACTTGAGATTAAACGGATGGATTAGACACTCAGACAATAATATCCAGAGATTTATCTACGCCATATTGCTTTTTGGCATGAACATGATGAATTATTCTATGAAGTCTATGTCACTAATCTAGTTCGTGACTCCACCACTAACAGAGATGTACTGTCCTGTAATCCATCGTGCTTTCTCAGAGACCAGCAGAAGCACAGCATCAGCAATATCCTCTGGTGTACCAGCCCTGTCAGCAGCTCTCGTAATATCGATCGATGGTTTCTGGAATTCCTCATACGGATTCGAGTCGGTGGTGACTGGCCCTGGAGCCACAGAGTTGACAGTAATATTCTTGCTTCGTCCCCACTAACAGCACACTCATCATCAGCTTTGTCATTCATTGGTATTTTTAAAAAACTTACTTCTTTAGCCCACGACCATGTAAGACTGTCGATAGCAGCTTTAGAAGCACCGTAGATCGGGACACTATCATCTCCCATCTTGGATGCTATGGAGCTGATGTTGACGATTCGACCACCTGGTGGCATCACTGGTACAACAGCTTGGGCAACAAAGATTGGTCCTTTGACGTTCACGTCGAACGCTTGAGTTATATCACTTGTATTGGCCGTCAGTGTCTCACCAAATACACCCACCCCTGCGTTATTGACTATCAATAAGTAGTTAGCATCACCGTTTCATGAAGTGCAACAGTCACTAACCTAGAATATCGACATGATCAACATCGAAGCCTTTCAGAGTCTCTTCAACCAAGTACTGAGCTCCTTGCGGGGTTTCGATTGATCCTTGAACCACGATGGCTTTTCCTCCGTCTGCCTTGATCTTCTCTGCCACAGCATGAGCTCGCTGTGTCGTGGAGTCGTGAACATGATGAATAGTAACAGCTGCTCCGTTCCTGGCCAAGACGATAGCGATACCGGCACCAATACCGTTTTCTCTGCCGGACCCGGTCACTATGGCGATTTTGCCTTGAAGAGAGAGTGTGTCGATAGTCATGATGTCTGCTTGGTAGTATAGATCGTTGAATGATATTGAATCAACTATTTATCGTCGAGGAACTGTGAACTTATATTCACATATTTAGTTTCATGAAAGTCTGATATGATAAAGATTACATGACGAAAAGCTACCACCTACTTCCTAATGAGGCAACAGGTGCCCCCAGTGTGTTTGTAAAGCCCATATCCACTGGGTAAGACCTTGACTGGGCATTTCGACTGGAGAAAGATTATCTCGACGCTATACTTGAATAGGAAATAGGTATCCCTGCTTCTACATGGCCTATGACCCACTGAACTACCCTGAACAGCCTACCCTACCACCAGGTCAACATCACTCAGCCAAGAGTGATATCGACTCTACTGTCTTCTACGACTTCCTCCCAGTCTTTCTCTAGCCTAGCACGACGCCAGACGCTTTTCTGTAAGCCACTCCGTCCTTCCATTCGATCTAGAGTACATGGTAGCAGTCCTGCTTATCCTCTTTTGCTCTACATGACCAGTGTCTTACGCAGTTTAGCACATAGAAGTTGTTTGCAACTAGAATCATTGTTCTCGCGTTCCGATACACCTTGGGAACATCGAGGTGTAATCAGGGCTTATCTTGGCAGCCAGATTGCGGAACAACACATAAATCCTATCATGCGCAACCGTACACAGTAGTCCAAGTTTGGGTTAAGAATTGGCAGAAAACCTACTACAGTGTGGAATACAGTACAGACTCATCAGAGAAGGATGCTACGAAGCGAGCTGTGCTATTAGTGGTCGGCAATTCAATAGTCCACACTATGCATATGCACACTGCACGAGACATGCATTTATCATACGTTATCTAGAGGAGTCTAGTAATGCAGGACACCCGACTTATCATGGCCTAGAGTCTAGACTGCTTGGCCCTCATACAATTAAGAGCCATTCTCTAAATAGCCTAGCCTGCAGAAGTGGGCTGGCTTGTCTAATTCCGCTTCTGTCACCTCTCGATGCCTCCCAGCTGCCGTCAAGAATACAGAGTTAACATACACTACAACATTTTCATACTGCAAGTGTCTACATTGCCACCATTAGGGACAAATCGCCGCCCGGTTTTGATACCATTATATATAATAGGTCGATTCTTAGACAACATCATTATCAGCATCTCCTCACCTGATTCTTGGCGTGTATTCTCACCCTTACATTCTATCTGATAATTCTTCCTCTCAGCGAAGACGACGAAATCAAACATGGTCTTGGTCTTGGTTAAACTCCATATGGTTTTCGCCGGCCGAGGCGACAGCTTCATTTTAGAAGTAAGAGACGGGCTGGGTGACCGATCCCTGGTCCTTATCGACGGAGGTCCCGCTGGGCATCGGCATGGTCAAGCTGGCGCCCCATACACGCGATACTTCATGGCAGCGATTCGGAGAATCTGGGATGATGTTGAAGTCGTGGGGAATAACCATAACAACATCGTGAAGATCGCCCATGTCATCAATTCCCACCCAGATGACGACCATTACAAAGGTTTACTTCAGACAATGTCTATTAACTTTGAGAGAGCCGACTTTCATCTCGCCGGCAGCTTTTTTACCCCATACTGGCCCGATGACGATTCCTACGGCGAAATTCGGCGCCTATTGACGACTCTAGGGCAAGGGTTCTTTGCTACGGAGGCCACTCAAAACTCTTTTGCAGACACGGACTACATTCGCATTCATTTTCCTGAACAGAGGCATATTGCAGGCATTGTCGAGTTTGTGAACCCTGGAAACAACAGGAACCCAACAAATGAGGGCCATGCTCCAGCCCTCGATCCAAACAACGGCCTTCGCCAACTCCTTCACCCTGAACGTGTGCGTGACAAGAACGACAGCAGTATCCTCATGTCCATTGAGCAGGATCCGCAGATTGAGAAAAAGGCTATATTCTTCACTGGAGACGGAGAGGCTCTCCGTATTCACAACTACGTAACCGAATTCAACCAAGAACAGCCTCGACTCGGCAATACGTACAGCGTATACAAGATTCCGCACCACGGGTCGCAGGAGCACCAAAATCCCACATGGGATATCGTCAACATTGGCATTCCACCAGAAGTCTATAATGAATATGCTCTATATTATCTTGCCTTTACTGGCCCTGGTTCATCCCTTCCATTGTGGCACAGACGCATCGCACATCCGACAAAGACGGTTGCCAATATGCAAAAATATCTTGGTGATATAATATTTCACACTTCACAAGCATCAAATTACTGGAAGAACCTCTTCCAGGAGCGGCATCGTACTTATGTGCAGCAAATCGTGGATTCAGACGATAAAGCTCCCACTCTGACCTTTATTGCTGATGGGAACATGACGGCATTGATCAACCAATATATGGCCGATATGACTTCAACATGGGACCAGGTTTATGGCACTCTTACTCCAAGTCCAAAAATGGTTGATTACGACATCAGTGGTTTGGAAAGCTTAGTTTGGAGAGGCGGCCAATTTGTCAAAGAGACGAACTCTTGGTATGTCAATTACTTCAACAACACGACTGGAGACATGTTCAGTTGGGTCAATCGCTATGCAAAGATTTGCAGGTTCTTCTCATCATTCACAGCGGATTCCTACCTTGTCAGTGGCTCATCAACAGTCCACGGCCACCCCACCGTGGCTGTCATCACTGGATTAGCACTCGCTATGCGCCAGCAACGACGACAAGCAAACCTTTACATGACAGATGCAGGCATGGTATATGGGGAGGAAATATGGAAAGGTGCCAAGGGAAACAACTGGCCTAACGTTTCTGCTGCCGCTGAAATGTTGGGCTTTACACCCGACGAACTGTTTCACGGGGGAAATCTGAGCCTGAGATACCTCAGTAACGATTACTATCTCACAATTGACGCCGACGTCAACTTGCAGTATCCGCAGAGCTTGAATCGGGAGATTCGTAATGTCACGAGCACCATTAGCAACTTTACAAACGCAGAAGCGCAAAGGCAGGTATACGATCATCTGAAGGACACAGCGACTGTGCTGAAAGTCGGCAATGCGGGAGCGTTGGATATCAAGCTTTGGAGGTTTCAGACAATAATAAACAGCGGAAAGCGCCGTTACATTGGCTTGAAGTTTCAAAAGGGACATGTCAAAATCCTCTGTGGCAGTAAGCCTGTTGATCTCTATGCGCAAGAAGTCCCCGGTGCCCAGATCCTGGGAAGCAATGGATGGAATAACCAGCAAGGCTTCACAATCACTCTTTGTTTGAACAACCAATTCGCGGTCGGCGAGACCTTTACGATATTTCTGCGCAAGAATGAGGTTGAGAAACACACTCTGTGGAATATCAACTACGACAGCGAAGACGGAGACAAGTTCGGTTTCTTTGAGTTCGATAACAAAATCGTCAATCAAAAACTCCAACGTCCCAATAAGCAGGCAAACGAGCTCATATTTACCATCTACCAATCGCCGCGGAACGTAAATGCCTTGGCAACTGATAGCTATATTCCGATTCCTATGCATACAACACTGATACCCGTGGATCCTGAAGACGACGAGGGTCTCTTACACGTGAAGCAAGGAGGCGAAGAGCTTGTGATGAATGAGACGTCAGATGCTAGCAGCATGAACCCTGTCCAGTTGCACAGCATGGGAGAGGCTGAACCCAGGCGAGAGTTTCCACAAGCTACAGATGAATCGTCCATGGCTTACCTGGCCTCGGCCACTTCTATTACTTCTGGGGCCGTTCCAACACACAGCACCACCACGCAAATGAGTCACGATCGCGTAGAGGCAAGAACAATTTCACTACGAGACTATTTTGTGCTCGCCGGTGCCGACGTCAAATTGTTGCAGGGTGTTTCCATCGCCCGCCTTTTTACATACTGTCTCGAGGACGAGATCAAAGCCGCGCAGCTTCTCTGCAGAGCTATGCCCAGCACTGCTGCCAGAGCCTCGCTGGCTTTTCTCAAGCCTGAGCTAGATGCTTCCCAGGTTTCGTACGGAGTGTCTCCTGTTGGCCGCATGAGAATTACCGGTGCCTCGATTCCTTGCGGCATCGGCGGCGTTACAGGGCTCCCAGAACTTGACCTATCAGTTGTAAAGATCCGGGTAACTCGGCTTGGTTTTGAGCTCGGCAATGTAGGAACGTCGGCTGAGAAGATCACACTCAACGCTATAGCCAAGGCACTCACGGCCAACGCTGTTGATGGGGCTGGACTGGAGCTCAATCTATCGCTGGAGATGAGTGACTACAAGGCTGAGCTGAGGTTCATTGCCAGGAACTTGAAATCAATTGTAGATCTCGCAAGAGCCATATCGCTTGACGCCGCCCAAGTCGAGAACCTACCAGTCCCATTGACTCCGCAGAAAAAGGCTGGTGATAGAGACGCCTTTTCCTCACTGAGCTGCCTCAGCGAAAAGTCTTCGTCGGTTGGGTTTTCGCTTCGATCCAGTGAGCAGCAAGGCGCCAGCTTTGAGCTTTCCAGCATCTTCTTCACCGTTAGGTTCGAGGACTGGGATTTCTGGACGTCTTATCTGCCCCCGAAGATCAAGTCGGGTAAGATTCAGAACGCAGTAACCGCCATCACTGTTCTTGACCCTGCAAGCGCATCTCGTCGCCGAGTCAAAGTCGAGATCGAGTTCCAGTACAACTTTGACACCATCAAGATGACACTACCCGGGGAGGAAGCAGAGGTTGAAGTCAAGCGATATGTTGGTTGCCGCTTCGTCGCGGAGCCAATGGCATCATCATCGGACTTTGCTTTCCAACTGGATCTCAGTTGTGAAGGAGGTTTCAGTGTAGGGGATGTTTTCCACACTGTTGGCCTTGATCTTGATACCAGCCTGACAACTTCATTCCCGCCACTTGAGCCCATGATGAAGAGAATCAAGGCAAATCATGTTTCTCTTGGAATTCAACTGGCTCGCAGTGAAGTGATCTTTACCGACTGGAGTATAGAGCTCATTGCCGAGGAGATGGCCATACTGCCTAAATTCTACCTCCATGACCTGAGACTCAACATTGCAAAGTTACTTTCAGGAAGCTTCGCCTGCGAAGGTGAAGCTGGGCTTTACTTGGAAGCAGTCAATAAACACCTTCAAGTCAGTTGTCGACTTCCTCAAGTGGCCATGCCTGGATATATCGCAGTGGATGCTCCGCGAGGCCTTACACTCGCTGAGCTGATGAAATGTTTCTCAGATTTTGATGTCAGTGATATCCGAATTATTAAAGACATTGTTGATGTCCAGTTGAACAAATTCCGCATTGGATTTGGATACAAGATGCTGTCTTGCGGTGATGAGCCGAAGCATGACTCCACGCTCTCAGTCTTAACAGTCAGTGCAAACTTGTCTAAGGACAAACTTGAGATTCCAATTGGAGAAACAAAGACCTTGGAATTTACCAACCTTGAGTTTTCATTGACCTGGTACACCGCCGACTACTTTTCTCCATCCGCTGGCAAAGCGATCAATACTTTCTCGGCCAAAGTCACTCTCCCTAGTGGATCTTTCGCTGGTCGTATCGCGTACACGTCGGCAAATTCTTCACTATTTCTTGAACTCATTCCCCTGAAACAGAGCACGGTTGGAGACTTCTTGAAGAGTGTGCTCCCAGAAGACATAGTCGATGCCATCATACCTGTCGTTGGCGATCTTGCACTAAAGCAGGGCTCCATTTTTGTCGATACCATCGACAAGTGTATCGATAAGCTGTGCATTGTTTTTGAGAAGGCTCAGTCCATTCAACTAAGTAAGACCCCGGACGCCCCTTTTTCAGTTACTTCCGTGGCGCTCTATTACTCCAGAGCCAAGCCAACAGCCAACAAGCAAATCGGCAATGCAACTTCAAGTGAGGCTCCGTCCCAGCATGATCTTCCAAAGACACCTGAATCAGACCGTTCAGAAAGGACTGCTGAAGGGGAAAGGTTCAAGTTCAAGATTCCAGAATCCAGCAAAGTGATCAAATCGGTGGCTCAGGCTACTGAGAGCGATCCTACCCAGAGCTTGGACGGAAATGAAGTTCATCCCACGCAAGACACATTACTGATTTCCAGCACAATTGCTATCAATGGCAAATGTGCTCGACTTTCTGTTGGATATGGTGGAGGATGTGGCGAAATGAGCAAGACAATTCTATTCGGTTTGACTGAAGTGGACAAAGGAGCTTTGGGACTTGAGAATATCCTTTCTCTGTTTTTGCCTGGCGACTCTGGATCAACGAGCAGTCTATGGGATCTCGATCTGCTCACTACTGGAGGATCTGAAGAAACTCTCAAGCCCAGTCCTTTTGCTTCCCTTGCACCTGGACAAAGCGATCTGGCTGCTATACTGAGTGTTTTTGGACTCGAGGACCTTTCTGAAATACCTCTTCTTGATCAACTGAAGGATGTGCGCGTGTTGCACAGCGACTGTGCATTTTCGAAGTCTTCACACTCTAACAAGACTGAGATGACACACTTTGTTGCTGATCTATCTATGCCCAGGCTTACTATTGGCTCCATGGTTGCCGAGGACATCAACTTCTCCATCATATGCTATCGCCAAAGAGATGTCGAGAGTGGTAATCCCAAAGCCACCATTGACTTCGAACTCTCCGCAAAGCTTGGAAGCGCGAAATCTGGGCTGAAGATTATCTACAACGGAATGCAGAACATATTCTCAGGCTCTATCATTCCAGTCGATTCGTCAGTGCTAAGTGTTGTCGATATTCTCGGCCAGGTTATCCCGGGCGCAGACAGTGTTCTACAGTCCTCATTTGATGGTTTGGCCATGAAGAAACTGGAAATGAAATTGGATAGAAAGACTGCCGAACCAACATACTTCCATTTAGAGTTCAGTTCTAGCTCTGAGATGAAGCTACTGGGAGATGCCGATGGCACAATGCTTGTTTTGAGATCTCTACACCTGGAGTACAATGCGCAAGTTGATAGTAAGTCCAAGGCACTGTTCGAACTAAGCGCTATGGTATATATTGCTGGAGTAGGCATGTGCTTCTCTTTGTCATGCTCGACGAAGTCGGACTCTTCAGATCGATATGCAAACTTTTCCATCACTCCGATCCCTGGTGAAGACAAGGATCCTGGCCTGAAAGGGCTCCTGACACACTTTGGTTTGAAGGTTGAAGAAAAAGACTTGGAACCGCCGGAAGAGTCCCCTCCATTTGGCGTAGGACTGAGACACATCAAAGGCCAGTTTGTGGACAAGAATAGGTTGGGTCTCAAACTTGACGAGTTGAGCTTTCAAGTCGAGGCAGCACCCTCCCTGAGACTGGTCGAAGATCCACCCGTCGCTTTGAACAAGGTTCTCTTGAACATCAGCTATAGCAGATCCAACAACAACAAAAAGGATGTTTCTGTATCTATCACCGGAGATCTACAGATTGCCCAGTTGATTACACTATCGATTGGATTCAAGAAAAGCAAAGATGTTCAAGAGTACCGAGCCGAGGCCGGGGTTATCAAAACTGCACTTTTCGAGCGTAGTGGTGGCTCTCATAAGCTCAAGTTGGCAACGATTATGGAGTGGCTGGTTGGTTATACTGCCGATTCCTCAATCCCTGATTGTGTCGCCGAGGCAGAGATTGACCTGAACAATAGCAGTATTGAGATGTCCTTCACCAAGAAAAAGAATGGAAGCACGTCCACGACACTGATATCCATGAGTGTGTGCATTGGCAAGCTTGTGGTTCAAATTGCGAGGATGAGAACTATCTCGGAAGATGCAATTAAGGCTAGCAAACAATCTTGGAAAACAATCGTCCGCTTCTCAGTTGGTCAACTTCCGCGGCCACCACCGTTACCTATGGTAGGGCAGATGGAGCAGCCATTCGCGATCGACTCGCACTGGACTAGTGACAATCTGTCCCATGAAGACGTCGGCAAACTCGAAACGGTGACAATCTTTAACAAGAAGAGGGTGGTCTCAGCCCGAAACACGAGTCAAGGCATTGCTTTCCGACAAGGCATCTCCTTTATGCTTCTGCACAACGGCGAGCCATTCCTCGTCTCAAAGGCAACAAATTCAAAGGACGGTGATGGAGAGTCTGATGGTTTGGAGACGAAAAAGCTGGACAAACGAGTCAACGGGGTTTCAATCACCAATGTTGGTCTTGGCTATGATGCCAAAGGGCAGAAGGTCAAGATCAAGTTCACTGCACGAGCAACGATTGGACCCCTCGACGGTGAGCTCATTAATTTCGTCATGGCAGTGCGTCTTCCCCGTTCAATCAATGGACAGAACATTCTCCTCAGTGACTGGTCTAATCTCGCCATTGAGATGGACCTCGATGGACTGTCCTTGTCCATGACGGGGTCCACGCTCAAAGTCGCTGGCACCCTGCAGCGCGTAAGGCAAAAAGGGCAAGACATGGTCGTTGAAGGCTTCGAAGGTGGGATAAGCGTCAAAGTCAAGAAGTATGAGTTCACCGGCTTTGGCTCGTACAGAGGTGTCAAGTATGCGGGCCGCGACGAGTTTGTTTCCCTCATGGTGTACGCAATGGTCCAAGGTCCGCTCCTCAAAACACCCTACGTCGAGGTACGCGGCATCAGCGGCGGTTTCGGGCTCGGCTCTCAGTTGATCATACCAGCCATCGACGATATCCACAACTTTCCCCTATTGATGGAGCCAAGCTCGAGTTCCGATACCATCACTACCTTTGCAAAGTTCCAAGGGTCAAGTGGCAGACAGTACATGAAGGAAACGAACGGAGCTTCATGGGTTGCCGCCGGAGTCCTGGCAGTTGCTTGTGAGACCGTCGACATCTCGGCCATTGTGACATTTCCGCTAGATCCCGACGTGGGTCAGATAAGCATCTTGGGCACAGCGTCGGCTCGATTTCCTCGCAACACTGACAAGAAGGCACTTGCATCGATCAAGTTGAACTTCAGCGGCACCATCGACATCCAACAAGGATCCATAGTTTTCCGAGGGCAGATTGCTGACAAGTCATTCCTCCTCCTCGAAGACTGCATTCTGACGGGTGGTTTCGCGTTTGGTGCATGGTTCGGTCCTAGTCCTCAGGCTGGTGACTGGTGTCTCTCTGTCGGCGGATGGCATCCAGCTTATATCCCGCCAGCTCATTATCCTCTGCCCCCTCCTCGCATGGGCATTAGTTGGAGTTACGGGAAGTGTTTGAGTCTCAGTGGAACAGCGTATGTGGCTGTGACTCCGGATGCATTAATGGGCGGTCTTGCTGTTCAAGCCGCTTTCAGATTAGGCAAGCTGGAAGCAAGCTTCAACTTTCGTGCGGATCTCATTCTCAACATGCATCCTCTATACTACCGTGCCACAATCGAAATCTCGGCTAATCTCTCATATGAGGTCGACGTTGGCTTCTACACTGATAAGTGGTCTATCTGTTTCCAGGCCGGGCTGCACATCAGTGGCCCACCATTTGGAGGTAGCGTTTACTTCGACTGGACAGTCATTCAGTTTTCGGTCGATTTCGGTGACGAATACACGCCACCCAAGAGTTTAAGTCTTGGGGACTTTGTCGGTGTCTGCATGAAAAAGGATGGCAATTCGCCTAACGCTGATCACATCCTCGCATTGGAGGGAGGAGCTGTACCCTCAAATACAGTTTCGAAAGAGCCACAGGGGCCTGATTCGCTTTGGACTGTCCGCGGGCATGCCTTTGTGTTCAGCGTGACTTCTCGTCTTCCGGCAACATCCGTCATCTTGACTGATCCTTCAAGTGATGAACCAAGAAAGATAAAGTCAGGAAACAAGATTTTATCTCGGCCAATGCAACTTCCTCAACACTCGGATGGTTTAGAGAGTACATTAACAGTCAAGATTGATGGCCAAAAAGTCAAAGACCCCTTCACTTTCGAGCTCATTCATGAGAGCCTGCCTGCTTCCTTATGGGGACCATTTGATTCGGATACCGCCAAGATGCTTGCCGGGAGCTCACGAGAAAGTACAGTTACCCACGTTACAGGTCTTAGGATCAGAGCTCCCGGTCCTACCTGGTCGACCAAGAACCCCAAGATAGTGCCATTCTCCGGGACAGCGGATTGTCTCAGAATTCGCGCAACCTTCAAGAATGATCCCAAGGTAATCGGAAACTTTGGCGAGAAACAGAGAATTGATGGAGCAAGTATGGATATGGCAAACGCTACGAGTGCAATACTTGGCAGGACAAGAGACAAAGAATCAATAGCATCTCGAAACAAGGCAAGGGCGGCTATTGTCAACAGTTGGGCTTCTTTTCGACGATTGTCCAGGAGCAGTGCGTCCAAAGCAGCGACAGTCCCGGAAAATGCATCATTATTGAGTATCAAGAGCTCTGTACCCGAGAGATATGCAGAAGGACTGGAGCATTTCTGTCATGATGCACCTGGGGTTGCTATGGGATGACACATTATCGAAGATGCGATTTCTATGTTCAAATCTAGGTAGATCTACTAGACATGGTGATATCTTTCCTCTTCCCCTTATGTTAGATCAAGGATTCCCAGTATGCCATCGTGTAGCTTAACAAATAGGTGAGACTTTGATTGCTCCATAATGGTGCTATCAGGTAGACATCCAGGCTCACTCATTTGTTTCGGCCGTCCGTTCCTATCCCATCGATATACAATCTTCCTGTCCGGTTTTGCTGTAATGAAAAAGGCTTCCCAAAAGTTCTCGCAGGCCACTGCTTTCACGTAGCTCCCTTCATCCACTAGTATGTCGTGGCTATACTTATCGTCTGGGTATGGATTGCCGCTCTTACTCTCGTTGCTCTTGGCGTAGGACTCATGCCTTGAGTTCTGGAAAAAGACTGTGACGTAGTGATGCTTGATAGATTGGGCGGCTGAGAGGCGAGAGTTGAGAGGTACTGATTCTTGTTGCATTCTAATGTGTGACTTGGTCAGAGAAAATTCGTTCTTCTGAATAGATAGAACCTCAAAGGAAGCCACCCAGAGGCCGCGTAGATAGCCATTACCGTCGATCCACCAGAGGGCATCCCAGTATGCACTATCTTCCTCCCAGGCTATAGAGATCGTTGCCAGGCTACTCTTCGGAGTTGGGACACTCAAGGTACTCCAGTCTGACATTCTGGAAATCGAACTCACAGACCATCTTCGGTCACCATCCACATTTAAGGGATCATGTGCTGTCCCGAAACATCCATCAGGTTGGACCCAGAAAACTTTACACTTCCATTGTTCCGTAGGCGGCTGGGTCACCACGATGCAACCCTCGATAACAGCCTTGGACCAATCCCTCATGCCGTCGGGGATGGTTTTGGGCCCATCCCTCATCCAGTTATGATTCCATTGCCATTCCCCAGGATCCTCTTCATTTCCAACTTTGGCCCAAGAGAAAAAGACGTAACCATCTTTCGTGATACTGAAGACTTCCATTCTATCATCAAAGTCTTTGGGCCAAGGCCGGATGGCGGCAACGGAGCCTGTGGCTGTCCCGGCATCAGACACGAAGGCAAATCTCCATCTTGGACTTTCTTGATCCTTGTTGTAATGGCCTACAACAATGCGTCCTGCGGGGTTGACCCAGAATACATCTAGGATATGATCTCCTCGAGGAAGGGCGGCGATGTTGCTGTTCTGAAAGTTGCCGATTTCCTCCGTTGAGGGAGTCTGAAGGACTAGATCCGAGTCCTTCCAAGGGTGCACAAAATCTCCTTCACGGTACCACATTCTAGGCCGAGAAGGTTTGACTTCACTTGCAGATATAGTCCAGAATCCTTCCGTAGCAGCACAGTCCAGTATCCATTCATATGGCATCCAGAAGTAAGGTACAGAGTCCTTCCAGTTGCTCTTAATCAACAAGCGACGATTCGCCTGATCGTTGTCGATAGCTAACACAACTTGTGATCCCTGGTCTCCGGCTGGCCCTACTCCGCGACGAGCTAGTGGGATCATGGCAATTGTAGGATAATCTTTATCTTTGGACGCCGGCGGGACAGTCTCAAACGTCGGCCAGTAGAAGTGGAAGGCAAACATGACAATTGTCCCCTCAGAGAGACATTGCCTTACACGGTACAGGATTTGGGTTCTAATAGCCCGTAGAACATCTGGCTCCGTGACGCCCTGGGTCGTATCATAGTCGAGGCGCAGCACATTGAATAGAGGTGTTTTCTCAGCTTGAGAATAATGAGATCGTCGAGGATAAGGCTTTTCTGTGGGTGAAGGCCAAGGAAACTTATCTTCTGACAGTACGCCAAATGTGTTCAGTCCTTGGAGAACCGTGCGAAGGTTGACTTTTGGTTTATCGAGGATTGTTGGCCAGACCTTCCAGTCTTTCTCTTTATCCGTAAGATCCAGCACATCACGGGCGTTGAAGTACAAGAAGGAGCGTGATGGTTCTTCTGGGATCCTGGAATCGTTGGTACTGTAGGCAAGAAAACTGAGTGCTACAGCAACCGCGTCAATCGCGCTCCATTCGGTGGGGGGACGAGCCTTGAAAGCCGCCGCATACGTTTGAAGGTTATGAGTCTCTGTTGTTGTTACGCCTCGGATGCTTAAGTATCTAACATCATTGGCGTCATAGCCATCAGATAAGAAGTTGACGTCGGAATTGGTCATTTTTGGTGCTTGACTGAGAGGCGCATGACATGGATTCCAAGTGTTTGCGATCTTTCGACTTGGTGTGGAAAGGCCATGGCAAGGTCAACCCGTTTCTCAATGATAAAGGTAATACCAAGGTCATCTGTTTCCTGATTGTGACCAGTTCAGCTACGTGCATCACTAGCCCGAGCATGATTATGCATGAGACTGGTCTCGAATATCTAAACCCCTCACAGTACGAGCACTCCATACATACAGATCTACCGTAACAAGGGTCTTAGTAGTTCACTTTGACAGCATGGGCGGGAAGTTTCTGCACGTTGCTGGATAAGGGATCTTAGACCTTGATGGTTGGGGAAGGGCTGGCCTCATTTTGCGCGGGCGTTGGAGTCTGGCATAATACCCTAGAGATCTGATTTCTTCTATATTATAAGTAATTAAGTAAGTGTTTTATAATAGCTAATAGTATTGAGAGTAAATAAGAAATAAAATAAAGTAACTAAGCTTATGGTTTTCAATAAGAGATGCTTCTTAAGTGATTATTCTTACACTAGAGTTCAGATAACCCGCCAATTTCACATAACCGCATTGCAGTATGCAGCTGAAGTTCTTCGCCCCGTAACGGGTTCCCTAATCCATATTCCTCTTCTACCAAAAGCTCGGCTCGATCATCCAGATTCCGAGAGAGAGTCACGCTGCTCACTAAAACCCCTACATCGACTTTCTCAACCGACGTAGCTGCCCTTGGGCTCAATTTGATCACAAGGGCGGACGATGGAGGAATTGCACCAGACCCTTTTGATATGTTGCCCGCTACGTAAGCGCTTCCGGATACCCATCGCGCCGAGTCTTGACCGACAAGTGTGATTTGGGGTTGAGCAGCCGAAGCGGTATCTACAAATCTACCCAGTGGGAAGGATACATTCAGGGCACGAAGTTGGAGGCCGGGTTGGGACGTACCCAAGCGTCCATCTTCGCCGGCCTTTAACACCACAACAAGATCGACCGCACTGGTTCCCTCTTGCGTTTTGTAATGCCTAAGTATGCGACAAGAGGTTTCTACCAAGCTGGGCACAAGCGTTTGCTGTCTCTCAGTGGCTGGGGCTTGACTGGAAGTACTCGATGGCTTGAAGCTCTTGAGGTCGTCCCCGGTTAGCGATTCTCTTGCCATGGCAAACATTTGCGGCTCAGAAATGGGATGGATTCCCAAAGGAACCGATCCTGAACTAGGGCCAAGTGGAGGTTTCGAGAATGCTTTTGATTCATTTGCCCATGAGTTCGAGGGTGCGGTCTCTCGTTTCGGTGGCACCCTTAGCTGGAACGGACCCAGTGGCGCCTCACGATCTGAGTCGGCCTGTTCTTCAGTAACACTGATGTTCAACTCCTGTAACCTGTCGCCCAGAATGAAAGACAACAGTGCCGAAGACCCAGTGCTCAGATACGAGCCTCCTTCAGCTGTTGCTTGCTCGATATAATGCTTCATGATAGCCATCGGCTGGAGACACCTGCTCTCAAAATCAAACACACGCTCCTGATCACTCGCTGATCTTCCTTTCTCCTGTTCAATGTCGTCGACTTTTATAGTAGCGTCATTACCTGGAGCATCTTCAGGAAGAACACCGGAAGGCTGGATGTGGATTTTCGTGGCTGTGAGCGTTGTAGCAGCTGCGAAACGCTGTTGGTGTGGAGGCTGAGTGATAGTCAGACCATCAGTAAAGCCAGAGGGGAGACAGTTAAATAACAGCAATAGCGCCTGGTCGGTGAGTTTGGCGGACGTCAGCAACTGGGGCGAGGTTGATGTTTGGCTTCCGGTACGGATGCGTAGATCGCTGAAGGAGTGCAAGAGGCGGCCGCACAGGATGACCCCCCATCGAGGGACTCTAGCATTTTGATAGTCTTCTTCCACATGAAGCAGATACATATTGATAGCTTTTTTAATCTCGTTTCGGATGATATCTTCGTTGGTTGTAGACTGGTTGCCGATACTTAAAGCTCCATCAACAAGACTCTCAAGCCAGATAGGGTCAGTATAGAATGACAACACCGCCTCTGTCTCGAGGATATCGGGCTCAGGGAAGAGATAACTGTGAGGAACAGACTTGAGGGTAAGTAATTGGTTGTAGATAAAATCCAGAATCTTGGCCATAAGTAAGCCTTCTTTAGTAGGCTCCGACAGCTCCCGCGCATACCAGTCATGATCCTCAGACAGATATAGTACCTGGCTCTCCAAATAGTCACTCACAGCTTTGAGATTGGGCGTGCTATCGAGTGTGGGAAATAGTGGCAAGATGGTTGCATTCGTTATTGTTTGCTGACTTCTCTTCCATCTGGAGCCCCGCCCCGGGTCGGATGTATCATTGCCAGATGTGCCATCTTTTGGAACAAGCCGCAATGTTTGAAACCAGTCGGGAAGCTGCTTAGAGGTGCTGTCTTCCGCGGTGCCTTTTATGAGCAATGCTGTGAGTTGGATGCGGAGAGCAGAGACAGCTGTAGTAAATGGTAAATTGGCCAGGGCTAGAGAGCGACCGAGGCTCCAAGCAGTAGAATAAGAAATATCAATCATGCCCGTCTCCGAATCTATGATCTGCAATCCTGAGCCATGATTCACGCCTTGACCAGTTCCATTAGCCCTGGCCTGTGGCCGGTGGGGGATCAATGGACCACGAAGAAGGGCAGCGGTTGTTTCACCGCTTAGCATTCGATGTTGGACAAAAGTGTATCCGGCGTCCATTCGTTGCTTCAGCCACTTGTTTTGAATCGACTCGGTAGATTGTCTGGCCAGAGGTCTGACATTGTCCTTTAGCTTTGTGATAATGTCCTCAATGTCGCTCCCGCCTGACTGCCAAGTAAAAGTCCAGGAATGAAGCGAAACCAGAGCCGTCAAAGTTGACGAGTTATTCTCAGGCCATCTCAGATGATCTTTCACTCCCATCAAAGAAACAAGGTGTGCATAGGCGGTTGTTGCAGGAGTATCGCTTAGAGGCCCTGCTCGATGTCCAAGTATGATTCCATGCGAATTGGTGCCCGAGTCTTGTGCCCGAGTTGATCGCGACCTTCGAATATGCGCAAAGTACGAGTATCGAGCAATTGCTGGCTCGGGTTCGTTGCCCGCGCTCGACGCCTGGGTCGAAAAGTATCCTCTAAAAACATTTGACTTGACAAATATGGTGTTGACCAAGTCGCCGGGACTCTTATCAAGCTCATAGTCCGAAATTGGCACTTGGGCCTTTGGCTCCTGAGACGAAGTTTTGAGGGTCTTCAATTGGCTTTTGCTCAACGGGCAGGCAAATGTTGAGGATGGTGACAGCGAAGTCGAGCTTGATGGTAGGGACGGAAACGTGTTCAGTTCGTCGGCTGTAAAGACCAGTAATGCTAGCCATGGCGTGGGTGAGCCATCGAGAAATTGGTCGCCTACACTGCTTCTGTCTGGGCTTAGTTCCCATGGGACATGAGCATCAGAAAGAGCAATGTGAGGAAGAATCCGGGGCTCAACGACCTCTCCCTCTCCAGGATAGACAGAGCAGATCGACCCAGCAGGTAATTGGTAAGGGCTGATACTTTCGACGACGCACTTTTTCGACGTTTCCAAGTCTTCCGATTCGGTCTCTTGCCCGATGACGGTGATATTCTGTTTGACATTAATGGTATATTCCCCCGGAAACAGTCCAGGCTTGAAAAAAGATAGAATTTGAGCCTGGCCAGGTTTCAGATCTGGCAGGGCACTCATTGCTACGAACAAATACTTGAGTTGAATCGAGACTGAGTTGAACTAAGATGAAATGCGAACGAATGTCGTAGGACATAGACATACGTCTTCTCAATGGTCAACCCCACTCACTTCTCTTATTAAGGTGAATGCACCGCCGACCACATCTTCACTTCACCTCACAGTGTGAGCCGGATAAAGCGATGACAGGGGATGGCGCAGAATGGGTACAGTGCCAAAAGGAGTGGATATCTCATGCGGAGCCTGAATCAATAGTCCGGTACACTATCGATTCATGCATATGCACAGCGACGCGATCAGACGACGTGGTCCCGCCATTGAGTTGGTACTGACTGTCTTTCACTTGTGACAGTCGAGCCAGAGCCAGCCCGTGAGATAACCGGCCCGCATTTCATAGTCATTGCTGGAACGCGGTTCAGTCTTTTCTTCCAAGTTCACAGTCTCTGAGAAGCAGCAGCAGCTCATAATGGCCCAGCCAATCAAATATCTCCAAACCAAGGTTGAGGCCTACATTCTAAACACGTCGGTTGTTGGAGATAGCTTCTTCTTGGCCCCTGTCGGCCAACCAAGCTATGAAAAGCTTTCGCCCAGTCGTTTCAATCTACGCCATGATGTTCAAGAGCCTGTAGACGTTCGAAATGCGTCGCCATGGCAGAGAAATCCTCGAATTGCTGATGTAGTCACTCAACAAGTCGATAAATCGAGACTGGGCATCTATCTCCATTGGTGCCTCCCGAAAATATTCAGGGCGGGCAAGTCCGAAAGCGGCACAATTAAAGTGAGTGACCATAATGAAGGGTGCTTATCCATCTTGAGGCCTAAAACTTTGACAGTATGAAGAGGTTCCTGATAGATGGTTAATATTCCGTCATATCGATGAGTCTCAGCCATCTATGCCAGCTTTAGAGATCTTCCTCGTGGAAAGCAATAGGATTCGAAACGTCAATGATCTCTTCAAGGCAGAACAAGATCTTGAAACCAATTCGTCTCCATTCTTGGACCCAAAATTGCCTCCTGAAGATCAACTCTCAACGGTTATGGGCAAGGTTTCACGTCTTACACCAGATTGGGAACCTGACGGGAAAGATCAAGACTTCCATTGCCCTTTCACGGTAATGGGGAGTGGAAACCCACTGTTTGCTGATTACATGCCGCACAACGCTGCTGTTTTCAGTCTTCATGATAATCTCACTTCGGCAGTTCAAGGCCCAGGATCAATCGAATCTGCAAAGGTCTCGTACGCTGTCTATGGCTTCTTCGCCAATGACAACTCATCCAAAGATGCGTTGAGGATCTGTTACGGAACACTTTACTCAGTCAATTACCAACGAGAGCATAGGCCTAGTCTTATAGAAGCTGAAGGAATTGCTACTAGTTTTGCACGTCTTCAGCCGTTGGCTGTTGGCGAAGACGTCTTGGACGCGTGCGTGGCGATGTTGCAAGGATCTGGCAATGTTCAAGAATCCGCCGTCTCTGAGGTATTGCAGCAACTCAAAGCCGCTGCGTCGCTGTCAGGCTCAACCTCACAGCTCGATCGTGCCTCGACCAGCAGCGGCAGCTTCAAAAGTTCACACGGTGGGTATCACTGGCGGGTCAAAAAGAAGGAGGATAAAGATGATCTGTATGAAGGATTGAAGCCCCCCAAAGCGCAAGGTGATGATGCTCTTACCGATGACCAAATTGAAGCTCTGCAGCAGCTGAATGAGGCCCAAGACTATCTAGACTCTCTTCACCGCCGCCAGCGTTACCTCAGACATCTTATTTTCTGCGAGTGGTGGAAGCATTGCATTGCGGTTGATAACGACGAGCTGCTAGCGCAGCAACGACGGACTCACGCTATTGCGAAGGCTCAACGTCTTCTAAAGCGGATGGAAATGGTCAATTCGCTTGTTGTTGCTGCAGAAAGACTTGTGGTATTTCTGGATGAGAAGTATTTGTCACATGGACCTTTTGAAAAGGTGGAAAACAAGAAGTTCTTCTCCCATACAGATCCGTCCTTTGTTTTGAGAGATATAGGATCTGGATGGCCCGCAAACTGGGAAACTGATACTCAATCGATCACTGGCGACGACTTGGATGCTTGGCTGTCCACGAATGCAAAGGCTCTGAGGACATGGGTGGAGAGTATTCCTTTTAACATGGAGGCTAGCCCTACTACAAAGGCTCGCCTCCCTGAAGTATGGGATCTCATGGGCCAGAACAAAGGATTACATACGCTCTCGCCTAATATTCAACAATCGGTCACAAAAGCAATCTTGACCTTTACCAGTGAGCTTCTTTCAGGCGAGCCTGGAAGCAAATCACCATTCAGAAATCTGTCACCGACAGAAACTCAATGGAGCGGGCAGCCATGGCGACCACATTTTGTCGAATGGGAAGCTGAATATGTCCATATACCAGTAGAATTGTGGCAGTTGACGCATGAAGACGATGGAACGATACGGTACGGTATAGTTCCTGGTAGTGACTTGTCAAAGCTCGAATCGTCACCTCGTAGCTTCTCAGGCAAGTCACTAATCCAGCCAGATGCGCAGAAGACACTCCAGGGCATGCTGAAGATGATGCTTCAAACCGTGCCTTATATCTCAGAGGTGGAGAGCAAAGATGCTGCATGGATCAATGACTTTCTCGAACAGCTAAGCCTTACATTAGGCCGTCTTGATGGATTCACAGACCACCTCCTCACCCTTCATCGAGGTGGTCATGTCGTTCCCACCAGAAACAGTCTGTCACGATCTTTCGATGAAATTCTATCCGATGATAAAGCATTTGACCTATTTTCTGGAAAAGACAATTGTCCTGAGTCAGCTGGCGGCCTTGATGTTACCCCTTACGGCTCACGGCATGAGGGCTTGTCTTACAGGGGATCTCGCCAGCTCAATGCAGTCACTGAGAAGAGTCGCTTCTTTCGTCCTGTCACACATGGCCAAGCCAGGATCAGGAAATTCAACATTATCGATCGTTTCGGACAAGTGATATGTGCCTTTGACCCAAGGCCAGGCCAGGACAATAAGCCGTTCTATCCACACATCGCATCAAGTATACTCTGTGAGCCAAAACAGGATGAAGGGGACACAGAACCGAATACAGCAATTCCGTTATCTCCCAGCGAGGTCTCTGGTGGCGACTGTCCATGGTTTCAGCTTGGACCTAGGATCAATCAAGATGCCCGTTTGCACGCAACATTCATGACTGCAGAAAACACCACTACCAACTTAAATAAGCCAACCACTCCTGGACTCTCACCTGCCGCTGATGGGGAGTCTGGTGTACTTGCCTGGCTACTAGTGAACTTCCATAACCGGTCTATACAAGTGTATGATGAACAATGCATTTTCAGAGGTGAAGCGTACCTCCCCTCAAACCCCAACTCGGATCAACCAGTGCACTGGGAGTCATTGATGACGACCGAAGATAAGCAGAATCTCCTTCCGCATACACTCGGAAAGGGAAGACTTGCGGTTGGTGAGACTAAGCATGCTGAGCATTTGATGAGTCTGCAAGACTTGATCGCTTCCATGTCAAAAGGCCAGTTCCTCAGCAGCCTGTGGAAATCTCTTATCGACGCTCAAGGGCACATTCAGACACCCTCGACGCAGCAATCTACAACGCTACCCTCCATCCTTGTTGGCCGTCCTATTGCTATTGCAAACCTTGGCCTTGGGATTGAGCTTGCAACGCCGCCCATGAGGAGCCAAGCCTATGCTGACTATGCTGAAGATGACCCCTTGCAGCATGAAACTGGCGGAGACAGCATGAATCACCAGGTCTACGAGTTTGAGAGTGATGCTGAACTTACTCGTTATGAGTTTGGCATCAAGCTGGGAGATATGCTAGGCGATAAGGATGGATTGATCGGGTATTTCACATCTACTCAGCATGACTCGGGCGACGCCACCTGGACACTTGTCACAGACTACAGCCGGCGCAATGACACGTCCTGTAAATATCGTCAACACCCTGCAAACGCACCACCACTGACAGTTAGCCCAAACTACCCATCCTTGCTCCCAGAATCCACTGTTGTTGATCCTTCTCTCAACATCCAGGATGAAGCCCACGACTATCATACTAGAAAGGCAGAAGCGCTACTTTCATCAGCAGTGACCGTGCTGATAGATCCATTCCTGCCAGTCAATGTACGCTCGGGTATTCTGCCTGCTGTGAGCGCCCAACTAGACCAGGCCACCATAGACCGCGATCTCCGCAAATTCAACGTCAGGGTACGTTGGGGCCCGACTCTGATAGGAGCAAGAGGATCCGATCCTGTTCTATCAGAGACAGGAAGAGTAGATATTCAGATCGAGAACAATGCGGAGAAAATGTCGTCCGGTGTGAAACTCCCTGTGCACACGCCGGCGATATCGTCTTCTGGGGCCAAGTGGGAATGGAGGCAGGCTGTGGAAGATGACCTTTCTGTTGCAGGAGGTGATGCAAGCGGTGTGACCCCTAATGTCAAGTTTGTGCCCCTCGAGATAATGGAGCCGCTCAGAGAAGGATTCGATTCTACTGCAAGAGTCAAAGGAGATCAAGCGGCTGATGATTGTCTGGAGATGGCAGTTGCATTCGAAGGGCATATGGTGCTAAGACAAGACCCTAAGGCTAAGAAGCTGCTATCCTAGATAGTGAAAGTATATTATATTACATATGTATTTCTTATAATATCGGTAGTTACATTATATGAAGGTGTACTCATTCGATCTGAAATGAGATATGACCATAACAGTAGTGGTTACATCATATATATATTTTCAATATATCCTCCTATTAGGAAAGGAAGGTTACGTGAGGTATGTATTTTTATTTTCATGACTCACTCAGCCTTGAATCAAACATGGATCAATGTTTACACAGCCACATATCTAATAAGAACAGTACTACGGATAACAGAAAAGCTCATGGGTAGGATAGTGCAGCGACAACATAAGCCAACATGTAAGTATTATTGTCACTTGCTAGCCAGTCTGTAAGGGATAAAGCAAGATCTGTTCGATCCTCTACAGGGTTACAGCATGTCATAATCACACTAATACTACTACTAGATTAGTGAGATCTTAAGTTATGACCAAGTAAGCCACAGCTTAACACTCCGAGAAGTTTCCGGGCTGAATATAACAAGGCTCGTTCGTCATCAAATTATCAATAAGCATTTCACTGATATTCACCTTTCACAGAATAATATTCAGAATGACGCGAGATATCCTGATTATTGGTGCTACAGGCCAACAGGGCAAAGCCACTATCAATGCCTTGTTCAATACCCTCAAACACTCTCCCCGAAACAACGTCCGCATTCTAGCCTTGACAAGGTCCATTTCATCGCCCAAATCTCTAGCTCTTCACTCACAATACCCCGATATCATCCTCGTTGAAGGCAACACACAAACTCCAAAGCCAATCTTCGAAAAGTTTCCTTCTATTGCGTCGATCTTTATCGTCACAGTCCCGCCTGACGATGAGGCGCAAGCCATCCCGCTTATTGAAGAAGCTACTTCCAAGGCTTCTCAAGTAGATCACATGGTTTTCTCAAGCGTTGATCGAGGAGGTGATGAAGTCAGCTGGTCCCAGCCAACAGAAATTCCTCACTTTGCTGCGAAACATCGCATTGAGCAGAAATTACGAGAACTATGTGAAAAGAACGGAAAGCGATGGGCTATTCTCAGACCAACCGGTTTCATGGATAGTTACAACCCAGGCTTCTTTGGCAAGATGATGGCGTCGCTATGGGCAGAGGGCATGCCCAAAGACCGAAGGATGCAATTGATCAGCACCCATGACATTGGTCTCTTTGCAGCGAGAGCACTCTTAAATCCAGAAGGTTGGGCTGGAAAAGCACTTGCTCTAGCAGGTGATGATCTGAGCTTTTCAGATGTCGAACGAATTTTCAGAGAAGTGGTCGGAGAAGAACTTCCGCAAACATACAAGGTAGTGTCTTGGCTGATTCTCTGGTTCGTAAAGGATGCATCGCAAAGTTTTGAGTGGTTTAAGACGGCTGGATGGAAGGCGGACATAGACGATCTGCGACGACAAGAGCCCGGTTTGCAGAACTTTGAGAATTGGCTGAGAGATTCTAGCAGATGGAAAGTGCAAGATAGTTCGCAAGATTGAATGATTTATTGCAGCAAATTGATCCGCTTGTATGCTCGTGATGCCTAAAAGACCAACTGTGCCTATGGGAGTTCCCGATAGATGCATATACAAAATACCTTTGACCAAGGCTATAGGTACTGACACTAAACTCATGTCTGGGAGGGCTTGCGACCGTAGACATAGCGCACTTTCATGTACGTATGGATCTTGGGGTTTCGCATGGCCTTTCGGATACTAAGAAGGAACATTTGGTATTCGTCCTTGGGCCACTGAAGCACATCTTGCCACATCATAAGAGTGTAACCTAGTTTGATGTTAGACATGCCATGTGACGATCAGGTCGGCGACTTACCTTCAATATCATTTTCCAGGCACGCCCGAACGAACTTTCCAACTTCTCTAAGCTTGGGGTCCTTGGGCCAGTCACCAACAGGAAGCTAGTAATATCTCATCAGTAAAGGTAAATAATGTCAGATGAAATCCGACACATACCTTGTAATCAATGGTGTGAATGTCCTCAAGCCCAGCATCTTTGAAACCCTGGACCTGCATATCATTCACAAAAAAGGGGGTGTTGAGAACCTTTCCACCCTCTTCAAAGAGCTTCTTATACATCTTCAAGTTTGGCTCCAAGTCAATGGTACCGTCATCACATCGAAACTCGACATCGGCCTCGGCTGATTGGACCCAGCCTCCAGGTATAACGCAGCGACAAGCTTCCTTGAAGAGAGCGGACCAGTCCTTGACAGCGCCAAAGAGGTAGCGGATATGGATAAAGTCGAACTCATTAGGGTCCCAAGTCCAGCTCAGAACTGCATCGTCGATTTCGAAGCGGACGTTTGGGGGAACCCACTCGGGTTGGCAGGGAGAGAGGTCGGTGCCAACGAGTTCAACGTTGGGATAACGGTCGGCGAATTCACTGTACCTGGTCAGTACAGTGCTAAGACAAGGTGTGATGGGACTCACATCGCCCAGATACCTAAAGAAACGCGTTAACAGCGGCTCGTCAGACAACTACAATTAGACTTACCAGTTCCAGTACCGACATCAAGCACTTTCTATTGTAGGGCATTAATGTTAGAGATACTCGACACACTATTGCTCCGATGAACAAGTCTTACCTTTAACTTTTCCGTATTCAATGGAGGGAGGAACAGCTGATCGTCTAACAAGATCATCAAGTAATGATGCCTAGACAAGCATTAGAAGTTATAAGCCGAGCCGAGACGGAACAAACTCACGTCAAGTCAACAGACTCCAACTGCTGATCATCGTTGGGCAGAAAGTAGTTTGTAGTAAACTTGTCACTATGGTATGTACGGCCCTGACTGCGACGATACTCGAGGATACTCGCCGATACCGAAGCAGTTGAACTCTCACTGTACAACCCGTGTAAGTAACGTTGAAGACTGATCAAAACGTGGCTTGCAAGGGTATTACTAACGTATCCGAACCCAGCGCCGAATCAGCATCATCTTCATCAGCCGCATTCTAACAATATCTGCGATTAGTCAATGATCCAATTTCAGCGAGTCATTTATTCCGTCTACTTACATTCTCATCATCTACAGCAATAAACTCATTCTGCGTGACCTGTGGGGTTTCAGGTGAGACATCGCGTCTCGGCACGGCGGGAGACTCCGAAGAGGGGCTGACGGATTCTGCAGGTGCTGCAGGTGTGTCCGACATGTTTGTGTGCTATATATGTGCGTGGAAGTTTGTCGTGAACCAACAGTCAGCCTCCTTCTGGTGCAAGGGGGAAGATCAGTTCGAGATTGAGGGGAAGAAAATGGGTCTTGCTACACGTGATAGCTACTTATGATTAGATTATCGGCTAAATGAGAATTGTAACGGTTCGTTCAGTGATATTGGTCCATATCCTCGGTAAGTCCACTTACTTGGCGAAATATGGTTAATTCATCCCTGTTAGCGTAGTGCTAAAAGCAAAGTTGACAGCTTGCAAGGTGTCATATGTCTCACCATATTCGACGACATACTGAATGTGCGATAGGTAGAAATGTATGATAGGTAGATCGCTTGAAGGTCCTACATTTCAGTTACTTTTGCCTTCTTGTTCTACAACAATGAATGGAATCCCAGTTTCAACAAACATATAAATGATCTCCAACCTCTTCACGCATGATCAACAGGGATTTCAAGTGGTGATCTTGTCAAGCAGGATGGACAATCAAGTGATGCCAACTATGTCTATTTTCCTAAGGCCCATAATATCAATTTAACTTTTCGTTCTACTATATCCTCTACTGCAAAGAACTCAACCACTTGGACAAATCCTTGGTTCCATCCGCAGTCCTAAACTTCTGTCCATCATCCCAAGGCGCCACCTCGGCTGGTCTAACAATATGCGCCAGCTGCAGGTGCGCAACCGCCATGGTCGAATTGGAAGCAATTCTGACACCCGAACTCAACGAGACACTGGTTAACAAATCAATCTCGTGTTTTCGTACCGTATCAGTTGATGTATCCTTTTCTTGGTCAAAGATGGCAAGCCAGTGTCCCGTGCGACGTAGCTGTGAGCGGATCTCTTGCTCTTCCTCATACACAGCGTCCTCAAGACTGTTGGCGCTAAAGGCTGACGAATTTTCTTGAATCCCTCGGATTTTGCAGAACCACTCTACCTTGGAGCCTTGGACTTCAACGCCAAAGACAAGCGTGGCAATAAAGACAGATGCGCGGCGGTCGTTCTTCTTGATGCTTTGCATGCCTTGGATGGCGAGGACACAGCCGTAGTGACCTGATTGATCCCACTGTTGAAGGCTGATAGTACTTGAGTCGAGGCGTGGAGACGAGTTAATGCTGTCGTAGGGGATTGCGCCACTGTCGAGAGTGACAAGAATCTCGTAGGTACCGTGGCCGTGGAAGTCGGGTTGAATGGAGGCGCGCTCGCGACTACCAGCGATGTACATTTGTTCCTCGCGTAGCTTGGTGGCGCCTGTCAAGATGGGTACGGGACAGGGTGGTGTGCGATTGCGAGTGCAGCGGTCCTTTCCAGGCAATCTGTTGAGAAGAAGTGCGACTTGCTGATTCGCATTATCTCTTCGAGCGTTGAGTAAAACGAGCCATTGCTCGACGGACTCTGTAATTGTGTTCATAACGGGAAGTTTGATGGAAAGTCCAGCGTTGGTCACGGTGTAAGTCTTTGCTTCGTGGACAGGCCACTCGGTGTATATGCTTGAGTCGAGGAAGGTTCTGGGAGAGGGAGATAGGATGCTGGCCCAGTCGTGTGGCACGTAACGGTCGTCCCAATTCCAGCAAAAGAGAGTTTGATCATTGGACACGCGGATAATCTCTTCTTGGAGTCGGATAAAGGCTCTCATTCCCTCGCCGTAGACAATTTGCATGTTGATGTCGAAAATGCCCAACATGCAATAAGCAATGTCCTCTGTTCGTTCTGTCTCTCTCTTGGCTAGCCACGACATACGCTCTCCGATACTGGCCTTGTAAAAGGTGCAGTCAAGATATTGCTGGTCAATCTTGGTGATGAAAGAAATAGTGTTGGCAAGAGTCTTCCTTGTGCCGATAGTGGTCCAGTCCTTGGCAAAGAAAACGACACTTGTAGGTGCCAGAAGTTCGGGCAAGGTCCACCCTCTGGTAAACCACCTCGACTTTCTGAAGTTCTCCATGGGATCAAAAGCACCGGTATCGAGAGGTGCCACATCGGAGAGGTAGACGTAGCAGACTTGGGCATTCTTGTACCAGTTGAACATGGCGTTAAGTGCCTCAGACACCTCTGAAGAACTGCTCTTGTCGATGCAGTTGGTGTCACACCATATGTACATGTGACCATCTCTACGAGCTTGTTCGCAAACCCGACGAATCTTTTGGTGGCCCTTCTTGAGCTTCATGAGTTCCAGGTTGCCCTGCCAGTCTTGGAATGTGGCCTCGTCGGGGCCCCATGTGTGTGATAAAATTGCATATTCTGGTGGCTGGCCGTAGAATTCCTCGAGCTGGAAGGTTTTTGTGTGAAGGAGACGCATGTTGTTGATGATACCTTTAATGGTTGGTGGATGAGGATTGGGAGGGATTCTCAAAAGCAAAGAGATATCGATAGTTGAAATACAAGTTTAGAGGCTGGCGTGAGTGAGGCGACCCATATTGAAGATGGATTCTGGCGGTGAAGCCCCACTGAGAAGTGGCATCCCTCTGATGTGGCATGCATATTCTGGAGGTATGTAACAGGATAGCCTGTGCTTGTTGGCAGTTGTGAGTTGAACAGATTCGTTGTCATGAGTCATGGGGTGAGCTGTGAGGTGATTTGGTGTAATTGATGCCCAAGGGAGTGTTTTCGTCTGTGGTGGCCCATGAGGTGTATCCAGACGCTTGTTCTCGGGAGATGGAGTATCACAAGACAAGGGATACCATGCCTTGCCCTAAGTGCGTGCTTGCGTGATCTACCACTAAGTAAGGGTGTCTCGCATGTAGGATGTCGGGATGTGAGTGTTTTTTCGGGTACCTGACCAGGAGGTGGAGGATCTGCTGCAGGCAACGGGATGTTGTATGACAGTATTTGCTTATTGTGCCAGGATGTGAACCAGAAGAGGAAAGGGGAATAAATGAAACTGTTTCATTTATTTTCGGCAGGGTACAGTTGACTGCAGGCTGTATCGGTCTGTCGTTGTTGTTGTTGTTGTGGTCGAGCCAAGCCACAGACCAAATTAAGCCATGTCAGCCCGCCCGTTGGGCATGCATATGTGCTGTAAGCCTGTACTAACAGCCTGTAAGCCAGCCTGAAACTTGGCTGTACCTAGGTATAGTAATCAATCATGCCATCCCATCCCATCCATCCATACCAACGGTTATTTCTCAATTGGGTTCTGCATGTTATCAATCATTTTTTTCATCTTGTCCATTCGCTCTCAATTTTATCCAAAAACATCAAAACAATGTTCATATGAGTTGTGTGTGCAGTTGATGCCGGCTCACAGCAAAATGACGCTCGATCGAGATCTCGATGACCATCGATTATGACGTTAATTTTAGGTCAGCAGAAACACTAATAACGAGTTACGTAGGGTTTAGTTACAGAGAGTGACAGGTCCCCCCTTCCCTAAGATGGATTCGCTTCTCTCAGTCTCTCTACTCTGGTCAGTTCTGTTCTGCTTGTCCGTCTTGTCTCCGTCTTCAATCATCTTTAGTTAGTACCTACTATACAGGCATTTATGAAATGAATCGACAATCCTTTTCCTAGAATAAACACCTAATATCGCTAACGTCCTCTCGCTCGTTTTGACCGCCCTCAGTCACTAAATGCATTTCTTCCCAACAGCTGACTCAACGCTCCTCTCCTCCACCGTCGACTACCACAGCCTCCCGCCTCGTCCCAAGGCCGTCGGTCCTATTTTCGATGCAAACAACTTCAAAACCCCCGTAGATCCTTGGGATTCCGACGAACAAGCCAACCTATATCCTCCCAAAGAAGACCCTTTCGCCCCATCCGCCATACCCGCCGAGCCATCATGTCCTTCTTCCCGATACCCACGGTCGCGATTGGCCAAGAATGAGCGATTGAGATTGTCCATGCTATGGTACTACACAAGAGACCTCGACGAACATCCTGAACTCCTCGCTGGTCTGCAGGAGAAGGCGTGTCTTGCGCAGGAGAACTCTGGTTGGGAATATGCTGTCGTTGGGCTCCTCGACGTCAATGTCTACATTCGTTTAGCGACCGTCGGCCTCCAGCTTGCCATTCTTCCTCGAGGAGAGACCCTCTGTGCACACACGGTGACACAACCTCCAGGCGTACGAACACTCGTCAAAACATGACATCACCTTCGAACACATGCTGAACTCTTTTTTTCTGTTTATTTAGAATGTCTTTCTCCTACCCAACATGCTCGAAGATTGGAGATATCGCGAATCACCATATGTCGAACACGGCGGCCTTATAGCGTATGCGGGCGTCCCACTTCGAATCCAACACGAGTCCGGCGAGTCGGTAGGCCTCGGGTCGCTTTGTGTCGCATCGGCTACAAGCAAACCACCCTTGACGAAACACCAACAACTCGCCCTCGCTCGTCTTGGCGACTGGATTGTTGCCGATATAGTACAATGCGCACGAGCACGACGCCAACGAGAACGACACCGACTTACAGATCTCATCACGACACTGCTTCGAGAACCCGATGGCGACGACGTCCAAGAGCCGATCCTGCACATACTTCGACAAGCATACCCCGATGAGTCCGTTACCCTACAATTCGCCGGCACCGATTCCTACGACACGACCGTTCCTTATGCCGCATCAGATCCGAAGCATGGACTATGGGAGGACGACGAATATATCGATAACTTTATCTTGACATCGAACTGCAACGACCCGCCTACAGACAGGGTCGTTCGCTTCATCTCTGCACAATGCGAGTCCAAGCTTGGCCCATCCGTCCTTGTCGTTGCAACTAAAGACTTCCGACGAATATTTGATGATGTGGACTCTGGGTTCGTGCAGGCGTGCGCTACAATGCTCACGCAACGATGGCAGAAGCGTCTCCTATCCGACGTTATGCGCGCCAAAGAAAAGTTCCTCCGCGGTGTATCCCACCAGCTCCGAACGCCCATTCACGGCATTCTCGGCGCCGCCGAACTGCTCACTGAGCATCTCAAGGCGTTGACATCAGCTGGAGGCTAGAAGCTGCCACCGCCAGGTGTTGAGGAATTGATGCAACCACTTGCTGAGCTGGGCAAGTCGTCTGTCTATCTGGATACAATCTCGACTGCAGGCCGCGAACTCATGTTGACTGTCAACAGCATGATTACGCTTAATCGATGGGCCGACATAGCCTCCGCCGAGCGTCAATATGCCACGCACAGCATTCAAGAGCTCGAGGATATACTCGTCAAGGGTTCGTCGGATGTCACCCTTCGAGACACGAGCAAGCGAGCGCCCATCTTCTTCCACCACGATTTGCCGCCCAGTTGCCAAAGCCTGCGTATCGATATTGAGCTCTTTCGCGATAGTGTCCTACCTCTTATCATCAACGCTATACAAAACACATTTGAAGGCGTGATCACAGTCACGTTGTCCTACACACAAGATACTAAGACGCTTGTGGTTGATGTGCAAGACACAGGATGTGGCATAGCGGCGAACGATCAAGGTCGCATATTCCAACTCTACGAGAAAGTGGGCGAGCACCCGACAGGCCCTGGCTTGGGTTTAACACTGGCTTCCAAGTTCGCGGCTTTACTTCACGGTTCGGTTGAGCTGGTCTCGTCAGAGGTTCATCGTGGGTCTCATTTCCGGGGTACATTTGGTGACATCCGTTTCACAGCGTCGTCAACGCCGTTTCTCCCGATCGCCTCTCAACTCAAAAGGCTACCATTGAGTTTCCATCACTTGGCTTCAGACTCCCCCGAAATACACCTAAATTCGCACCTATCCAGGTACCTTACCTTCAATGGATTCGTTCAATCGAATGACTCTGCAGATTGTCTCATTGTTATGGACTACATCCGTGATCCAGATCAGCGGCAAAAGTATCATGCGACATTGCCTAAAGGCCAAGTCGCCATCTGCCCCGTCCCAGATATGGAAGATATAGAGAATTCTCCATCAACGTCAAATATCGTGTTTGTGAGAGGGCCCTTTTGCACCTCGTCGCTCGATGCTGGCCTTCGAGAAGCCGACGAGTTATGCGCGGTGGAGCCTAGAACAATACCAACCCCTCTTGATTTGGAGTCACCTTCTCTTACAAAAGACAGTCGGGGAACTCTACCTCATCGGCCTTTACCAAACGGCCACAACTCTACAGATGAAGGCTATGGCTCCAACAACACCACCCCCTCCAATAGCGGTTCGCCGGTTCAACAAGCTACAATTGAAGAGTCGCTTCCCACCTCCGATGACTTGACCCCTAGAGTTCACGAGGCTGGCAGAATATCCCCAGTTGACATCCCCGTTCGCACCCTCCCAAACACATACAAGCCCATGACACTCCTTGTTGACGACAACGCTGTCAACCTCCGCATTCTGGAAATGTACTGTAAAAAGCGCGGTCTACCCTACCGCAGCGCCATAGATGGACAGCAAGCAGTCGACTTGTTTAGGCAACAACAATCCTCCACTTCGGCAGATCCGCCCTTCGACCTCATCTTGATGGACCTCCAGATGCCTGTCTGCGATGGTATTAGCGCTACTACACAAATCCGCTCGCTGGAGAAGTCGAGCGAAAAGTCGTCGGTGCTGTTCATTGTTACTGGACAGGACAGCCAAAAGGACCGCGAGGCAGCGAGTGCGGCGGGGGCGGATAACTATCTTGTGAAGCCGGTTGGTATCAAGATGTTGGACGGGAGTCTTAAGAGGTATTTCCCTGACTTGAAGATATAAAATGGATTGGCTCGGCAGGGATTCGGATCGGGAGTCTGGTGCGTTTCGGTCCAGTATATACGTTTTCAGAGGCGTTCTCATGGCAATAATGACATGGTGTTTGGCATATCGTTTGAACAGAAGGCTTTGGCTTCAATGCTTAGGGTATAAAAATAAATGACATACAAATCACGTCCAACATCAAAAAAATCCATTAATTTCGTCTCTTTTGTTTCAGACAGTCAACTTTTGTCATGCTCTGAGGCTCGTCGTGTGTCGCGGTCGCTTACTGCTAACTACTGCTGTACAACACCACACCTCAGACCTGGTGGTGTACTCGACGCTGTCCGCGCGAGGACGCGACACGGGAATAGTGTACAAAAACAGCACCTAGAACTTGCGAAAGGTACGTCTCTTACCACCGCCGCTGTCAGATTGTCTGTTGCAGTTGAAACTGAGTGTGGGATTGGCTTGTAGTGCCGTTGCATGTTGGATAAGCTTATCCCTCACGACTCCATATCACTTCATCAAACCGTTAAGCGAGGTGTCTACCTACGTAATACAGATATCAGTCCGGAGATTTACGTCCATAATCACCAAAGGGTTGCGCTGATCGTCGATGTCTAGCTGGGGTAAAAAGGCTTGGCTTTGTTGAACATGCACCGTCTTGTCACCAAAGTTACATCGGGGCTGAGCACTCTTTATAACAACCATGACCAGAATGACGATTCTTATCAGTCCTCTATAGTAATTCCTCTCTTCTGAGACGTGCAATGCATGACCCATCAGTCGGCTTTAAACTCTATCGTCTTGAATAATACCCGAAGCGGCGACACAGATACCAAGACCACCTAATCCTGTTTGAACTCGCTTGGCATACGCTTATCCCGCATCGTCGCCAAGCAAAAATAGCATCATCACTTGCGCGGATCAGCCCCCAATTGCTTTCTGTAATCCATACCCGTCTCGCCACTGACGTACGCTTTTCTTAGTGCTGAGAGGGATTGGATGGGCGTCAGCTGGAATAAAACTGCACCAGCGCCAGTTGTCTTTAGTTAACTGGGTTTTCTTTTTACCCTCGCTGTCGTTGTACTAAATAAGCTTATTTTTAAGCTTATGCAAGGTCTTCAATATGGCTTCAAATACCACGAATATAAATAACAATTCCTCTTCTACAACAGAGAATGTCACGTTATCTTCTGCACCGACTTCACCCTCAATGCCTCCCAAGAACGAAGCCGAACCACCAGACGATGTCGCCGCCGTCCGAGGTCCTCCGCCGCTGCCGTACAACCTGAGGGAGCATAAACTCATGATCTTTCTATTCTGGATGCTCATCCTCACAGAGTGCACGCTCATCCCCATCATCTTTTACTTTTGCATCGCCAACTTGACCGATATGCGACCTGGCGCTATGTTCGCCATCATCACGGCCATGTTTGGCTTCATTTCGGGCGGCGAGTATGGACTTAGGGGATTGAGGCTGGCGATGAAGAAGGATACGTATCGGCCGCTGTTTGGCGCGGGACGATGGAGTTTTGATACGGTGCATCTTGTGCTTGGACAGCCTTACTTTGTCATGACGGCGCTCATGATCGGTTTCAGTATTCCGGATCCGCCGATAATGAGAGGATTGAGTATCATCATGCCGGTCGGTATCCTCATGGTTACGATATACATGATGTGGACCGGCATCGCGCACCAATTCGGCTGGCATCTTCGCCATCACCGCCTCAGCTCTCACGTCGTAGGCGACGTCTACCCGCCTTTGACATTCTGCATCATGGAAGACATCACAGCATGCGACGGAGGCGGTGGAAAAGAATATCGCGAGGCAGCACTAAAACGATACAACGCGTCACCTCGATTTCGACGGATGTTGGTTGAGATGCTCTGGGGTTGGGCCATCACAGGGTCAATTTTGAGCATCGTGCTTATTGCGCTGGCGTGGACTTTGCCAGTTGAGATTGCGTATGCATTGGGTTGGGCTGTTCCGAGTGTTTGGGGTGCGATTGGAGCGTGGGTGACTATTAAATGGGGGCAGAGGAGTATTAGGATAGAGAATGAGAATTGGGAGAAGGATCACAAGGTTGGGGCGTGAGGGGAAATAGATTAGATGTAAAGTAGTGTATTTACTAAAATGGAATAGACTGGTTTCTTAGCAGTTCGCCTAATAGTGCTTTTCGGTTAATAGAGTCGGTTTAAGTATGATGTTCTTGGTGAACTGTCAGTGTGAGGACATAGAGTTTGGAGCTCAGAGTTGCCATTCTTATGAGTAGAGTGATGGAAACAGATTACGAGCGTATCCTTCGATTTTATGACCGAAAATTACCTTGATAATGTTGAGAAAACTGTAGAGCACCTCTCTAGTACCTCAAATAACTAATAACTTGTATAATAATGCTTTATTCTCGAAATATATTTATATTGTGCTTTGACTGTAGGGTGAGTAACTATCGTCATATGATCGGCACTCTGTTATCTTCTTATCGATTAGATAGGCTACCTTATCTACTCCATATCAGCCAGGCCCTTGCTTTTCATCCTATTTCGCCTAATATAATTAACACTTGTTTCAAGGGTGAAGCCGGCAAAGACCTGTCAGATCGTCAGACTATAGTCTACCCATTTCTTCCATCGACATTCTACACAAAACATGCCATATGCCGAGTTCCGCGAGCCTGAGCACATTGAAGCAAGTTACCGCATCATCCCCGAACGCATTGAACTACCCCTTGGGGACTCTTTGTTTCCTTTTTTTTCCAACAATAGGAGACATTCTACGGATATTAGACTCTCGATTGCATCACGGACCAGACCGCTTGGACTGTCCAAAGTATACACCGCCACGCGTAGATCTGGACTGCCTGTAAACAGCCATCTCCATGACTTCACTACCTAATCAAGCAACCCCCTCTTCTTGGCAGGCAAAACAAAAAAAAGACTTGGCAATTAAAACACAAATTCATCTGAACTCGTCTTGTTCGCCTTCTGGAACTGGTATATCCGATCTGTTTTAATTTCTTTAATTCGCCCGCTTGTATCGATCTGGATAAAGGGCTCCAGAACGAGAGAGACGTTGTCTGTGATAGGCGGAATAATGCCACACTATGAAACAATCGACTCTTGACTATGCCCAAAGCAAGGTTGCAAAGTACCGTAACAAATGACAAAGCACATCCATCCAATCGCTCTGCTCCATCTTTAGCCTAATGAGGCCTCACTTTCCGGGGGACGGCTTAAAGGTGCTTGCAGCAAGTCGAATCTGGGGTGCTTTAGAGAGTTACAGGGGGCTCTCTCTTCCCAATTGCAGTACCGACGGCAATTGCGCCGCCCGATAGGGAGAGGACGAGTTGTCTTCCATTTCCGTGTGGACTAGGATGGGTTAGAACATCATGTCTGCATGTCTATCGCTGACACGGCACAGGTTGCTTCTACAGGCGCGCCAATCTATTTAATCTTCGGAGAATTGAATGTGTATCATTCAGTTGAGCAACCTGCAACAGAGACGACGATTGGTGCGTTCAGATTCGATAAAGTAAAATAGCCTGAGAAGATAGTCATGCGGTGGTCATGGTCATGTCGTGAGCTGATCGTGGACGTGGCTTTGACGCTCGTATTCTTCTTTTCTTTTCCTCCGTCGAGCTTAGAATGCCCATAAAGAGAATATGGAGCAAGAAAAGAGTGGAGGATGAAACGGGGCCACTGCCAAGATGAAACCGTCTATGATTCAGGCTTGGCATTGTTTGTTGATCGAACCGAGAAACATTTCTTCAGCTTGGTGACGTCTATACACGATCCAGGGCTCAATCGGTTCCCAAGACCAATGCCTTTGAACATATTCAAGATGTAATGTAAAGCTTCAATATTGATGATCAAACAAGACTCTTTTCGTCAATACTACCCTCGCGAGTCAAAGTCACTGTCAAGCAGGGATACTTCGAGGTCAGGCCGAAATTAGCGTCACATCGAGGTACTTGATCAACTCAGTGACCCCGATGACGCTAACCTCTTATCGCAAGCTCGGATCCGCCTCCGTGGTCCTGCAAAGGGAAGAAAGCAGGCCGTGATCAAAGACAACCCTGTTTGGACATTTTCCTAGGATGATCTAGACCAAGGAACACCCGTCCCTAGTTCAAGTACAACACTACTACAATACTAACTAGACCACGGCAAAAGGGACAAAAAACATGGGGTCGTATTCAGTGGAGACCGAGTTTCTCCTCCAATGTCCAGTGAGGTCTTTGATGGAAGGGGCAATGAGGTCCAAGCAGGGCCTATGTAGATGGGGCGATGTAGTATACGATGGGTCTGAGGATTTGCATATATATAATCTGATGATCGTCCGCCAAAAGTCTTGGATCTTCTTCTCTTCATCAGCTCAAACACCTTCACGATGAAGCTCCTCAACAACGACATCCTCGCCAGCACTCTGCTGTTGCTCGCCGCTGTTGGCGATGTCTCGGCCCAGTGTGCTCTTCCCTCCAGCTACCGCTGGACATCAAGCGGTCCTCTGGCCCAGCCCAAGTCCCCCTTCAAGAACTTGAAGGATTTCACCGTCGCTCCCTACAACGGCCAACAGCTCGTCTACGCCACTGCCTTCAGCGACTCCTGGAAGTCGGTTGGCTTCAGCCCCGTCTCCGACCTCAGCCAGCTCGGCTCTGCTACCCAAACTACCATGACCGGCACCGCTGTCGCTCCT
Source organism: Fusarium praegraminearum (assembly GCA_002093855.1). Classification (NCBI taxonomy): domain Eukaryota; kingdom Fungi; phylum Ascomycota; class Sordariomycetes; order Hypocreales; family Nectriaceae; genus Fusarium; species Fusarium praegraminearum. The sequence goes on along the minus strand of LXHY01000124.1, from coordinate 15,756 downwards.
ACCCTCTTCTACTTCAAGCCCAAGGGTATCTGGATCTTGGCTCACCAGTGGGGTCCCACCAAGTTCTCCTACAGAACTTCCAACAACCCCACCAACGCCAACGGCTGGTCGCAGCCCCAGCCTCTCTTCACCGGCAACATCGCCGACTCTGGCACTGGTCCCATCGACCAGACTGTCATCGGTGACAGCAAGAACATGTACCTGTTCTTCGCCGGAGACAACGGCAAGATCTACCGTGCCAGCATGCCCATTGGCAACTTCCCCGGTAGCTTCGGCTCCAGCTCTCAGGTCATCATGAGCGACACCGTCGAGAACCTCTTCGAGGCCGTCCAGGTCTACTCTGTCAAGGGACAGAACAAGTACCTCATGCTCGTTGAGGCCCAGGGCAAGAACGGCCGATACTTCCGTTCTTTCACTGCCAACAGCCTCGACGGCAACTGGACCCCCAACGCTGCCAGCGAGTCCAGCCCCTTTGCCGGCAAGGCCAACTCCGGAGCCTCGTGGACCAACGACATCAGCCACGGAGAGCTTGTCCGCACTGCCAACGATGAGACCTTCCCCATCGATGCTTGCAACCTGAAGCTGCTGTACCAGGGCCGTGACCCCCGTGCTTCAGCTCCTGATTACAACAGCTGGCCTTACCGCCCTGGTCTGTTGACCCTCCAGCGATAAATCGCTGGGCTCTCATGAGCAGTGCTTTGTGAGCACGGGTTAACTTACCTTTCTTTTGGCGGCTTGCACTCATGTAGATCATGGATGTGGCTACCGGTCTTTGTTTTTGTGGGTGGTATATAGTGTTTCGCCTATGACCCTCATTCAATTGTAAATAGTTGATTCTGATTGTATATTCTTACTATGAAATCGAAATGAAGTCATTCTTTCAATGAAAATCTTGCACATATAAACCTGGAGCCTGTAACCTTAATATGTGAGATCCCTGTGAGATCCTGTTTTGTGATTATAATAGACGTATAGTTTCTGCTCTGTCTAGACTATCCAAGAATCAAAGAAATATCTTCCAAATCTAATTCATCCCACTTGTCGACTTGTACGTGTCCACTAGCAAGACGATATGCAATTCCGTCTTTCCACTCTACCCATAAAACCAGATACGTATCCTTTGTGGTTAACGTCTTGTCCCAGATCTCGGTGACTTCATCCTGCGTCCTGCTATATGTCCTTATTTTGCACACAGCTACCAAATCCACTGGAAGGCCCCCCTCTTCATCAGTCATTGTCTTGGGGAAGCGAGCCAGATAGTCGTCATTGACCAAGTTGAGGAATCCGATCTCTTGTTTCTGGCTATTGTAGAGTAATGCGTCTTTCCGTTCTCCTTGTTTTTGAATTCCCCACAGTTGGGCTTTCTTCGTCTTACAAAAGAGATACTCTGTTTGCTCTGGCATATCAGGTAATGTCGATTCATCCACCTCCATGATAGGGAAAGGGTAATACCATCCCTGTTCTTCCTCCAAATCTGACTCACTAACTGGCATAGACTTATGTCTGAAAATGTATTCATCACATCCGTCTGGGAAGATATGAGGTCCGTCATTCCATGTCGATTTCTCCGGAGCTTTGTGGCGTGTCCACCCTGGGGGTGGTGGTTTGGTAAAATCCTTGTAGCTATCTCGATCCTCATACCATGTAGATCTTATCCGCCGCCATAGCTCAGGCGGATCCGTTGGAGTGTTGCTAGTATACCACTCGGTGATGGGTGTCGTCTCTTCCAGTTCATCATAACCTCTCGCCATCACTGTCGCTTCGTTATATCCTGGATCCACAGTGCCGCCCCATCCGATCCATGACCAGGAGGGGAGACCGGAAGGTTTAAGTTGAATCTCTTGGGGCCTTGACGAACGAATGCGTCTTACAAGATTGGTGGATTCAAGCGACGGCTTCCAGCCGAGTCCACGTTCAAACATCATTTCTGGTATCCCGTACAAGAAGCCACCTTTAAAGCGGCGACTGAGTACAGAAAGAAATCCTGAGATTGCAGGGAGAGCATCCTCGTCGTATCGAAATGTCATGTCGTTGTAACGCGATACAAGAAGGCTGAATGTAGACCAATCGAAGAAGCCAGCAATGAGGATCCTCATGGATGAATCTATTGACGTCTGGTTGCCAGGATCCCTCTCAAGTTGGACTTTCTGTGCGGATTCTTCATGCCACACGCTACACGGGCACATCCAATGTAGCTGCTCCTCATGAAAGACTATCTTTCGAGTGGACATCCTCAGTTCCTGGTATATCCAGCCTCTTTCGTAGTAAGGCAGAAAGTATTCCACTTCCAGGCCGATGTTCTCATGTCTCAGCAGCTTTTGGTCTCCAAAAGGGATAATGCCCTGTTTGAGTTGCCGAGCAGCCGAGATACCCTTGATACCCGCCAGGCCAGTGAGAGAGTCACCGTCAGCTGCTATAACTGTGACAATCGCGTTGGCGTAGATGGCGCCCATTGAATTTAGTTGTCGAGCAGTTGAATCTCGATCTTCGTGAGTGATGCATATTGCGTCTGCCCAGAGATATTTCTCCCCGATGGCTGCGGTCAAGGACATCGCGTTGCGTACAATGGGAGAGACATACCCTGAAAAGTCTAGGTTTTCCAGAGCATCTGGCACTTGAAGCATGCCGAGAACGCTCGAATCGACCACGCGGCCCATATGATTTCCATAAGTGTAACTTAGCGCGACGTAGTTCCCTTGAACATTCCCTGGAACGAGGCATTTCTGCTCAACGTCGATCAGCCAGGCAGGCCGTGTATGCCATATCTTGAGGGGATTTTGGCACGACGCGCCATGTGATGATAGGCAAGTGTCTTTCCATGTATTCAACACTACCAGATCTGCCCATTCAGGATCAAGAACACGGACAGTACCAGGATGATTGGACCCGTATTCTTCCTCAATGAGAGAGAGATTCCAGGTGTATCCGCAATAATCCACTGTCTCATCAAGAGTAATAGCGTAGCCTCGTGTGCCGAATTCGATTCGAACTTCTCTAGACATATCATTCTCATTTCCGTCTTTACTGTATTCGTAGAGAGCTTCCACTATCGGTTGGAAATGAGGACATTGTGCGGGTAGTGGAGTCTTGTAGCTTCCGAGGTTAATTGTGTGGTTAAACTTGTCACTACTCGTCAGTCGCCGCCATACAGCCTTGCAAGTTTCGCAACTGGTCACCCAGTCTGGGGCTTTGTAGCCGATTTGCACTGCGTCTGTCATTGCTCAGGTCTTGAACGTCTCTTGGATAGATGAGAGGTTTAATGGGATATATTGTGGAACTCATTGTCAGCGGTCAAGGATTAGTTATTGTCGAGTGATACGAGTTTCATACACCGCCAATAAGCCCTAGAACAGCTAGCGTCGTTGGTGGGTGACGCAAGACTAAGGTGTCTTATTAGATGCTGAGTTATACATTTATGTTTAGTTGAAATAGTTAGTGATATGCACCAGGTAATGCACGATTGTTAAAGGCTCTTTATCATATGACTTGACAACAAGTAACATATTCAGTGAATGGGAGGCATAACAAATATTCCTCGCCGACCTCAAGCTTCCACGATCCCATTTTCCTTCCCAGCAAGCACGAGTCTCGGGACGCTATGCTTGAATACATTCTCAGGATCATACTTTCTCTTTAACGCCGCCAGCGTGTCATAATGTTTCCCGTAGACCTTCTTAACATCAACATCTTCATGAGACCCAAGAGAGATGTAAGAACCTTCGAGAATATTATCAGCATCTTCCGCCTGAAGATCAGCCTTGACCTCCGCAGCCCACTGAACCCGCTCTTCTGAAATGCTCTTGTCTGCAAGAATAGAGTAGATCTCAAGCATATGATGGCGTGCCCTCGTTCCAAAAACAGACTTTTGTTCTGGCTCCTGTACTGAGAGTAGTGTATGGTATGAGAAGATGAGACTGCCGCCTGGGGCGTTAACGCAATGCTTCCCCACGATTTTGAGGGCGTTGTCCGTCATTCTCTTGGCATTCAGGGTGTAGACTCGACCGTAAGATGGCCACGTAACGAGTTTTTCGTTATTCTCAAGCATGTCCGCGAGTGTGATCTCCTGTGTGTTTTCCATGATACAATCTGCTGCTCCAGCGATGTTCTTGATCCAAGAACGGCCTTCGTCTTTGTCTTCGCCGTGCCAGGTTGCGATAATCATCAGAGTCACAGGCTGGCCTGGCATTTGGGCAATCATGGGCTGGAGCTGAAGGTAAACGGGGAGCTGTTCCGACTCGAGGAGTCTTTCATAGTGTTTGGTGTAGGAAGTGAGAGCGGCGGTTAGGTCAGATGAGTCGTAGACGATAGTTGATGAGAGAATCTTCAAGTTTTAGCAACGGAATGGCATGAAGCTTATGTTACTTACCTTGTCAACGGGATAGACCTTGATGGTGAGCTCAACGATTACGCCCAGTGATCCTCCACCACCTCGGATACCAACAAGTAGCTCCTCGTTAGCATCCTGGAATTCTCCACGAGCGTTTACAATCTTTGCCCCAATGATCTGGTCAACGCCGAGACCATAGTGCGATGTTAAGGGGCCGTAACCACCAAGAGTCGCCCATCCGGTATATCCCACACTTGCAACTGTGCCACTAAAATGATATAAGTATCAAGATCCTTAGAAGTCTGGGCCATGACACTTACGTGGGCGTTGCCAACCCATCATTACCCAAAGCCTTGGCCAAGTGACCACTGAGGATACCACCACCAACTTTTGCGCTTTTCTTGTCTTGGGCCACGACGACGTGCTTGATATCTCGCATGTCTATAACAAGTGCTCCATCGACCAATGTTCGACTGGCGCAATCATGGCCTCCTCCACGTACACTGAACTCGACATTGCGCTCTAGACAGAAATGGACCACTAATGCGACGTCGTCCCCGTTCTGAGGTCTGACTACACCGAGAGTCCGGACTGGTGTCTCAACAAAGCATTGTTCAATTGTCTTGTAGTCTGGTGCATCAGGTGCATAAGTCTTGGCTTGGGTGTCTGCAAGGTGAGCCTTCAGCTCCGAAAATAGAGTTGTTACAATCATGGTGAACACTGAAAGAGGTTATGTGAATAGAGTAAGCAAGGGTGACTTCAGTCATATTTTATACCCTCGGGGTTTTTCATGTCAACTCCTCGCTGAATACTTACCACAGTTATGCGGAGCTGTAAGGAGCCATGGCGTATGCATGTCTCTCCCAATTATTGATAATCTTATGCTGACAGCTGAGACTCGATTCTTATTCGTCAATGGGAGAACTAATGCAAGCCCGGCTTATTCTTGGTTTTCGCGATGCATCATCTTACTAAGGCTGAGTGAGAAACAAGGGTTGATTAACCCCTCTTTTCTCCGACTTGGTGATGGAGGATGGTGATGCAACTGTAGGATTTGGAATGATATCTAAGCGCCCAATCTAGGCATTAGCATTTGGTAGATAGGGCTTACGCTGCAGATCAGTGAGGCGTAGCAACTTGTTATAAGACACTGTGCTACTACCAATGCATGTCAGCAGCGCTCCATCCATCGTCAAATCGGCAATGACTTTGAAGGTTGGAATTATTGGTGCAGGCATCGGTGGGCTTAGTGCTGCTATTGCACTTCGACGAGCGGGAGCTCAAGTCGAGGTTAGTATAACAAATGTTCAACGTTTGAGCTCATCTAATATCGTATAGATCTTCGAGAGATCAAACTTTAAGGATGAGATAGGCGCTGCTATAACCATTACTCCAAATGGAATGCGCGTCCTTGAACATTTCGGCTTTGACCCCAAGACAGCTCGTGGTGTACACAACAAGCAAGTGCGCATGGTAGATCCTCACACATTCGAAGATCTGGTTGTCGAAAACTTCAATGAGGTTGAGGATGACTACGGCGCGCCCTTCATGTTTTTTCATCGTGTGGACCTTCATACTGCACTGAAGGAGATGGCCTTGTCGACTGATGAGCTATATCCGGGTTCGCCGGTCGTGATTCACAATGGCCAGTCCGTTACCAGCCTTGATTGTGAGAGCGGGACGATTGTTCTGGATAACGGAGAAGTTTTTGAGAAAAACCTTGTTGTAGTGGCTGACGGAGTTCGAGTAAGTCAATCTGGTTTATTAAACCTAGATTTGACTAGCTAATCTTGTATCAAGACCAGGCTCATCAACGAGGTCACACAACAGGACATACCTTTAGAAGACATCGGCTCCTCTTTCTACCGCTGCCTGATCCCCTTCTCAGAAGTAAATAAAAATCCCGACCTTGAAGCCATTTTTAAAGACCAAGATCCAGGATTCTGGGTTCCCTTCGATTTACCAACAGGCACATTCGTTGTTACCTATCCATGCAGGGATGGAGAAATGCTCAACGTCGCGTTTCGACACCAGACAAAGGCGGAGAATGAGCATGCAGTCGATTGGAACAATGATACTAATGTGCAAGATATCATCTCCATGGTAGGGAGGTTTAATCCACTGGTTGCCAAGTTGTTTGGCTTGTCCACAAGTGTTTCTGTCCACAAGTTATACCGAAGGGAACCTCTTGAGACATACACTCGGGGGAAGGCTGTTATAATTGGCGATGCCGCACATCCCATCCAGCCAACACACGGTACGTCAAATGTTCCCGGCACATCACATTACTGACAAGGAGCACAGCACAAGGTGCAGTTCTTGCGATCGAGGAAGCGGCAGCACTAGGAGTTCTCTTCAAAGACGTGCAAAGCCCAGAACAGATTCCGGAGCGTCTAGAGTTATATAACGGCATTTTGAGGCGCCGAATTCATGTAACGCAGCTATTGTCGGATGCTCAACCTGGGATTTCTAGTGACTTGAGGAAGAGAGCTGATGATATCTGGGGAGAGGGGATCTTTCCTCCAGACGCAATGAACTTTACGAAGCTGATCAGAGACTTTTTCTACATGTGGGATATCATGAAAGAGGTAGAAAATGAACTGGGTCGTGTAGCATCTTGAACGATTACTGTTCCTATCTAGATACGACTTTTGAAGTCGCTATGGGATAGCTGATATGTTAACCAAATAAATCACTACCCAGTCTAGCTCACTACCTGCTCGTGCAACTATGGTATTTTATCTACCAGATCTCCTTCAAAATACTAGCAAAAGTTTCAACCTCAGACGTGATATGCATACCTGGTATTGTATATCATGACTTAGGTTCTTCGCCTTCTTAGTCGCAACGGTCCTAATAACCGACTTACTTCACGAAACCCTCCAGCCAATTACAAACATCATAGTAAGTCACCGGAACTTTCGCAAGTCTTGTAAACAAGGGTCTATCTATGCATCTAGACTGAGACTATTAGATCTTAGCTGGGCTAGAAATCAAACTACACTCAATAGAGTATGCACTATTGATTCCACAACTGAGACTAGCGTGCATCTAGAATGAAGAAAATAAATAAGACTCAATGGACCCCCTTTGAAATTTGTATCTTTTATTCTTTACCAGTTTTTGCTTATATGTATCTCTTAGCCTGTCTTTCTTTATCACGTACTCGCCCTCGTTAATCCAACACGCTCGCTCAGGATGATTTCACAAACGTACATTGCCGCTTTTATAGCAGCTTATTTAGCGGCTGGCTCCCTAGCTGGCCCTTGTAAGCCCAGCCCCAGGATCACGGAGAGCCTCATCACGAGTGATGTTTCGACAACAATCGTATTCGGAACTACAATCAGCTCCATCGAAACCACAACAGCGACGGCCTCCCCTACTTATCTGCCAAGCGACGAGTCGAGTGTCATGATCACGGAATCCGTCAGCAGTACAGAGACATCTCTGGAACCCGAAGAAACATCCACTACGGCCCTGTCGACTGGCGAAGGTATAACGACAGAGATTGCCACAACAGCCGAAGCTACTACCGCTACCGCTGCAGCCACGACGACTACATCACAAGAACCGTCCACTATACCCTTCCTAATCAATGCTGGATTCGACGATTCTGATTTATCTGTTGAGCCTTGGGAAATGTACGACTTCGAGAATACTGTATCCATCGCCTCTGACATCAAACATGATGGACGCTATTCCGCTCGCATCAATAATGGGCAAGGAAAGGCGCAAGACTTTCTCAGGCAGCCGCTCCAGGGTTCTGTCACTGCTGGCGTTACATACACCATGTCCGCATGGGTCAACCCAAACGAGTGGTGCGCCGGTGCTACGCTCTTTTGCTCATATAGTAATAACTTTCGGGATAATGCTGAGTCCTTTGTTCTCACTGGGGCAACAAACAAGTGGACGTATATTTCTACGACCTGCACGTATACCCAGGAGCAAATTGATTCTGGGGGATTGTATTTCTCGATAGGGTTTTATTTCGTCACCAGTCTAGGTGTAGGCTATATAGATACTGTGGATTTCTCAGCTTAGGATGCTGAGAGATGAAGCTATATCTACTGAAATGTCCCCATCGGATACAAGTGATGGAGACAGCGCTGCGCCTGTGTCTGAAGCACAATCGTCAACTCCGAGAGTGACAGGTGGGTTGCATAAAAAATGGTACTGGTTTAGCCGCTGATATAAATATTAGATCAATCTTAGTATATGTATGGCCTAAGCGTATGATGATAATTCTGTCTGGTCTGCTTCAAGTCCCTATTTTTTAACAACCCTAATATGATGGCGCTTGATCTTTGAGACTGAAAACACGATGTGGGTACGATACAGTTCGGAATGTTCACATGTTTAACAAGTGAGATTATTGAGTTCGGTTGTTAACAATTCTCATTCGATGCTAGGCATATAACGCTTCGTTAAACGCTTTGTGAAGACAGATGTATCTAGTTGTTTCCCTTGACACGACCATCGGGCTTTCCATCCTTGCGAAGACCATCATGCTCAGTGGGCTTGTAGTCACCGCCGTCGTCGCTGGTGCTCTCGAGACCTCCGCTGCTGCCGCTGCCAGAGGTCTTTCCGCCCTCGACTCCAGCCTTATGGGGGTCAACCTTGCCATGAGCGAACTCGCCGGTGCCAACGCGGCCGTCGGGCTGGCCATCCTTGCGGAGACCGTCGTGCTCTGTTGCGAGTGTTAGTAAGAAGTGAATGATGGAGGTATAGAGGAGGTGCTGTACCAGTGGGCTTGTAGTCAGACATGGTGATGTTTGGAAGTTGTGGAAGGTGAGTTGAAGTTGGTGTTTGTTTAAAGGTTGATTGATGAGAATGTGAGTGTGATGATGAGTTAGAAACATAATTATCAGCGAACAAGACGTCCTTTTTGTACACAATTATTCTCATCAACTCTCATACGTGATCTAAGATGCATGAATTCATTGACGTCACGATTCAAGTCGCGCTGCGCGTAAGAACAAAGACAGCAACGAGCAATCAACAGATCTACTCTTGTCTCACCCGAAATCGACATCTCAACGTCATGAATCGACCCGATCGTGGTGTTTGCTCCTATTGTCGATGGTTACAGTGGTCATTGACTTTTGCTTTTGTTAATTCCACAGCCTTAAATGGCTCTAGAAATTAACGGCCAGGTACCATCGATCGTCGCAGATCTAGCGCCATCTCCGCATGCCATCATCTATAACTGGTTAGACATGTATCACAGCGCATATTGAGAGAGGTCAGATCGGCGGAGGCCATGCTCCGGTTTCTCAGATATCGGATTCCTCATATTCGATTGTTCCTGTAAGCCACGATATCGTCAACGTCATGAGCGAATGTCGGTGAGAGAATAGAGCATGTCATAGAAGTTGGATTGTTTCACAACCAAGCCATTGGATGAAGTTTGCTACGACGAAAAGAGGCTGTGAATTGACAAGAGTCAAAGGGGAAATCGAGGAGCTAACGTCAACTCCACGTGTCAACTCTGTTTGACTGTGGCCCGGAGGGAGACCGTTGGCCATTAGTGGTCAGGTTTTAGTCCTCCGCCTGTATTCAATGCCTCTTTTGGGTTGATGTATGGGGGGCATTGAGCATCGAAACCAGCCACAGACGACATCAGACGGAATGGACAGACCAACCTCTTGTTCTCCTCTCTTATTTCTTAGTTACCGAATCAGTAGTCAGATTCTAGATAGCTAAGCTGGTGTTCACGTGCACGCATAACTGATATGGACACAAAGGATCCCTGAAACAGACATCAAGCTCCGATAGAAGGGGGTGTCTGTGGTGATGATTCGAAACCAATGTCGAAGGTATTGAACATCGATAAACAAGACTTGAAAATGGCGTCGCCGTGAAGGGAAAGCCGATATGAAGTCATCCATGCATTGAAGTTCTCGGTGTTCATCTTGGAAGTTAGAGACTCCCGTCGTTTCTGGGGCAAAGCCCAGTCATCCGCCGAGATCAACTTTATCGTTATATCTCGGAGGACCTGTACCATTGAATATATGTCTTGGATTATTCGTAGATATGCCCGGAAGGAAAAATCGCGATGGCGCTGAAATCCACAGAGTTGGTTCTGTGAAAGATGAGAAGGTTGGGGGCGGTAGTGCCGACGTCGGAGGATACAGCGCATTTTTCAGTGGTATGGGCGGTAAATGCTGGAATTTTCATGTCCGGGCTGTATTCGCTATTAAGACATACATGGCTTACCCTACGCTGGCGTTGCACAGGTCGGTGGAAAGGAAGGGAGTCAAGCTCAACCCATAGACACCACAATAGCCAGTATGGTCACTAAGAAAAAAAGAAGCATCATGCGCCAACAAGTTAGAATTGAATAGCAAGATAGGAAGCTGGTCAAGTTGTTGGAATAAAATGTGGGCGGTGTTGAAGAGGAGAGAACGGATAGAATAGTTAGAGACTCTGAGACAACGGACGACAAAGGCACATGTGCGAGATTTATGGGCTCGTGGCAAATTACGGGTACAAAGGAACAATAACCGAAGGTTTAACCTTTTGACAGGACTTTTGGCAGATTATGGAGTACGTTGAGGTTAATATGACAACCGGTGGGTAATGATCTATCGGAAGAATTCAACTCTTGCCATGCGGATAGTCAGATCACATAATTGTTTCCACCGTGTTGGATGTAATTTACAATTCCCGCTTACTCCATGTCAAACAGCTGACAGACATTACATTGACCTACAGTCTCCAACCGGGGTGAGACATTGTGATCCAGGAATGGCTTCCCCAGTGTCTCTTGGGCATTCTCTCCCAGCCTTCTGGCATGATCCATGTATCTCGAGTTCTTGACTCATGGAGAAGCGATATTAATTGTACAGAGTTTGCGAACACGCGTTGGTTTGACGATATTTCCCTCGCGTCGCAGTGGACTTGGTACCGTACCATCGGCCGTGCTCCCAGTGTAACATGGTCCTTGTACTCTCCCGCAAACGACCATATTAATAGAAATGGTCTGATCAACATGTTCTATCAATTATTGGCTCCAACAAACTGGGGAAACACATAAAAAAGTCGGCCCATCAACAAATCGAGTGTCAAGCCAGCACTAGCACTAGCACATACGACTACAGGCTGCGGCTCTAGACTCGGTTATTTCTGGCCGTCTCTCCGTCAGCTTCTTATTTGCGAATTGGGGTAGCAGATGATCTGAGTAAGAGTCAGCTCCAGCTTGAACTTGGCTAGATCTGTCGTGGCTTGCAGCTTGCAGCTTGACAGAAGCATCGGGCCTTTTGGACTCTGTATGCGAAACGGGTGGCCCGTTCGGCAGCTACTTGCCGAGCTCTCGGCATCCTCTTGGCGTTGTCTCGGTGATTGACTTTCAGCTCCGTGACCTCGTGGCTGTTGCTGTCGTTGAATGTCACGGATCGCGTGCCGCTTGTGCCACTGGGTTAGGTGAGTTGTACAGAGTGAGCGTCTTAGGCAAATTGAAAGAGGAAACAAGAAGGAAATTCCGCTAGGTCTGGGTAAAAGTGGCTTATTGAGGCTTTGTATTTCCGGGTACAGCTTAAAAATGTCCCGTAGAATGAAGCTAGGCGTGATTAGTGTCGTTGGATACCGCTATTGACATGTCTTGTATTAAAGTTTTTTATACAATTGCTCCATCAGTAAGGCGACTCTGAAAGAGATGAATATGTTTCGAGATAAACTGCATGAGACATGAGACATGCTTACCCACCCAGCCATCCTGCTCATTCAGCACCCCTTTAGTCGCGACTTCGGCTAATATGTACCACGGGTTGAAGGTTTCGGTTGACCGGGCCGACAAATCTTACTCTTGTTACTTAACCTTTACTGGAAAGAGTTGCAACAGTGGAGATACACCCCCGCCCCCATGGGGAAATAGGGAAAATATCCGGAGTGGTGAGAGAGAGAACAACAGGCTAGGAGTCTTTAGCCTATATACCTTGATTCCTATTCCTGTCAGGGGGGGTAAATACCACACAGAGCCTCGGTTAATAGCCTAATAAGGACCCTTAGCAGTTCATATTTAATCTTCTGCTTGGCACATCATCTTGGCGGTCTTGGTCTTGGTCTTTCGCATTGCATTCGCCCTTATCCGGATTGGACTCTAACAAATCAAATCCGGCAATCACCTTGTCACCTTCACGATGCCTTTCGCTGTCGGTAGTTCCGTTACCAAACAAGACCTCGCCGTCGCTCAGGCTGAGGCGCCTCAGCTCGCCAAGGTCAAGTGGTGGGCTGATCCTGGTCTGCGCCAGCTGTACTTTTACGCCGCAATTCTCTGTGTCTGTTCAGCTACCACTGGTTACGATGGGTAAGCTATGCCAATTCTGAGACATGGACGATACTCAAGCTAATTGGAAATCTACAGTTCCATGTTGAACACGTCCCAGGCCATGGACGACTGGCAGGATTACTTTGATCACCCTACGGGCTCCAAGCTCGGTATTCTCAACTCGATCTACCAGATTGGTAGCATCGCCAGTTTCCCTTTCGCGTACGTTCCTCTCTTGGCAATCTGCAGACTTGGCGAAGACTAACAGCGGCACAGTCCCTACATGGCTGATCACTTTGGCCGAAAGATTCCCATTGCCGTGGGATGTCTCATCATGATTCTTGGCGCTTTCCTCTCCGCCTTTACCAACGGTTACGGCAGTATGTCTCCAATCTATGCCACTCTTTGCGACACAAGCTAATTAGCCATTGACAGTGTACCTTGGCGGTCGATTCCTCGTCGGTTTCGGAAACTCTCTGGCCCAGCTGTCTTGCCCTGTCCTCCTCACCGAGATCTGCCATCCCCAGCACCGTGCCATCGTCTCTGCCATCTACAACTGTTTGTGGAACTTGGGAGCCACCCGTAAGTGAAACCCGTGAGAATTCGACTCTAGCATCTTACTGACAGACATTTTTAGTCTGCGCTTTCATCGGTCTCGGTACGATCAACATCAGCAACGACTGGTCATGGCGAAGCATCACCCTGATCCAGGCTGTCCCATCCCTCATCCAGATCACCTTCATCTGGTGGATCCCCGAGTCTCCCCGTTGGCTCATGGCCAACGAGCGCCATGAGGAAGCTCTCACCATCCTCTCAAAATACCACGCCAACGGTGACCCCAACAACGCGACCGTTCAGTTCGAATACAACGAGATCAAGGAGACCATTTCCCTCGAGTACCAGGCCCAGAAGACCGGAAGCTACATCGACTTTATCCGAACCAAGGGTAACCGTTACCGTCTCATGCTCCTGATCTCTCTTGGTATCATTTCGCAGTACTCCGGTAACGCGTTGATCAGCAACTACTCCAACATTATTTACAACGGCGCTGGAATCAAGGATCAGGCTCAGAAGACTGGATTGAACGCTGGAGAGAACATGCTCAAGCTTTTCGTCGCTATTGGTTGTTCGCTGGGAATTGATCGCTTCGGTCGTCGCCCACTCTTCCTTACTGCCACAGTCGGTAAGTACAAATCTTGCATCTATAACAATTGGAGATGACGAAACGGAACTAATTGACTCTTAGGTATGCTGTTGTTCTTCCTTGCCTGGACCATCGTCGCCGCCCGCTTTGAAGCCACCGGCGAGACAGAGATCAAGCGCCTCGGATACCCCCAGATTGCTCTCATCTGGCTCTTCGACGTCTGTTACTCCATCGCCTGGTCCGGTCTGATCGTCGCCTACGCTCTGGAGATCTGCCCCTTCAGACTCCGTGCCCGAGGTCTCACCATCATGAACTTCTTCATCCAGGTTGCTCTCACCATCGGTAACCAGACCAACCCCATCGCTCTCGAGAACCTTCCCAACAACTGGAACTTCTGGTGCTTCTACACTGTAAGATACCCTTCATTGCTAGACGTCTGTTTGCAAAATACTAATGGAGAAAATAGGTTTGGATCGCTGTCGAGCTCGTCTTTGTCTTCTTCTTCTACGTTGAGACCAAGGGCCCTACCCTCGAAGAGATCGCTAGAATCTTTGATGGTGATGATGCCAATGTCGCGCAAGTCAACTACAACGACAGCGAGAAGCAGGCTGTTATCGAGACCTCGGAGCCCATACATCATGAGCGCAAGGAGCTGTAATTGCACGCGTCAAAGACTGGGAACATAGCTTAGTATTGGGGTTTAAGAATCCTAGAAATTGTTACTTCGATTAGATAAGATACTATTAATCTGAAATAAGACTGTTCTTTTCTTATCATATTTCGGTCATTTCTACAACTAGCTGGTTGCATACTAAAGTCCTTGGCGAAGTGTCTTTGTTGAGATATAACCAATTAGAAGCAATGTCAGTGTCGTCAAGAGTGCGCCCTTGCGACGACGGTGACGTCGCATCTGACAGGGCCGGGTAAAGGTTAAATATAAGATATAACTAGTCTAGCTTGCATGTCTTGTCATCCCCAAGCTACTCGTCGTCAATTAAAATGGATCGCAGCTTCGACATCGCAAGCACCGCGTCAATCCACGGCGGAATTATTCCCCTGGAACCAGTGAACGAAACTAAGCTACGAACAGCTAACCTCAATCAACCATGTCCTAAGATCGACACTGAACCCGATGTTCCCGTTGCAGAAACCAGCAATGACAATGCCTCTAGCGACGGTCAAGCGAGTGACCTGGGCATATCCAAGACCAGAGGAGTTATCGTCATCATAACTCTTGCTGGTATTAGCTTTCTCAACACAATGGGCTCAGGCATTCTCATCGCCGCTCTTCCCAAAATTGCCCAAGACGTTGGTCTGTCGGAAAATCTCATCCTTTGGCCCGCGGCAGTATACGCGCTTGCAGCTGGATGTCTTTTACTCATCTTCGGCGCAATTGCAGATGTTGTCGGTGCTAAATTGATGTGGGTTACCGGAAGCTTCCTCTTTGTTGTCTTCACATTGGCTGTCGGACTCGCTCAGACTGGTATCCAGATCATTCTCTTTCGGACATTGCTTGGGGCTTCCATCTCGATGTGTCTCCCCACAGCGGTTAGTCTGATATCTAATACCTTTCCCAAAGGACCTTGGAGGAACGTCGCTTTTGCCATCAATGGTATGGGCAGTCCTCTGGGTTATGCACTGGGTCTCGTTCTTGGTGGTATCTTTACCGATACCATTGGCTGGAGATGGGCTTATTACATGATGGCAATTATCAATTTCTGTTTATCGACGGGTGCGATATGGTCTTTGCCTTCTGTCTACACTGCCTCGGAAAGAAATTGGACGACAAGACTGAGGCACGAGATCGACTGGGTTGGAGCAGCGACGATGAGCGTGGCGCTTGGCATGCTTCTATATGTTCTGGCCATGATATCGTCATCCTACAAGAGACTTGATGATCCTGCCAATATCACACTTTTGACAATAGCCATTATCTTATTAGCGGCCTTCCCGTTTTGGATGGATTATCAAGTCAAGCATGGAAGACCAGCTCTCATTCCCAACAGTCTATGGAGGAAC